>JAYJLX010093677.1:0-22897 GCA_036873525.1 Chalinula nematifera
GGGGGGCAGAGGGATCTGTGCCTCCTCATTTCTACATGTACTTTGTACTTTTTTGGGGAAGACATTTTTTACCTAATTATCTTGAATAATGAGATAGTGTTGATGTTGTTTTTATAAGATGCTCCCGGAGAATGTTCGCCTGAAAACCCATACATGATACCCAGTGTAAAGACAGATCTACAGCCTCCTTCTGAAGGAATGCACGAAGTCCTGTTTGTCATTAACAATGGAAACAGCAGATTTATCAAAGAGGTAATGTAAACATCATTCATATGTGAGAAATATTTTCAATTTCGCATTTGTAATTTAAATTTTTAATACTTTTTGTTTTTATTTGTAGTGTTCACTGACTTTAAGAGACTCTGATTTAATCACAGCTGATTCCATATCCTTCATTTTCTGCTACTGTTGTTGGAATAATCAAACCTTCTCAGCATCCATTATTGGAGACTTGCAGGTGACCAACAAACAGTGTGATTATATACCACTGAGTGCATACAATGTACAGTATAATATGTGTATATAAAGCCTGTATGTGGTTTTGTGAATTCTCGCTCTCATCTGTGTATACACATGTGTTCCTGTTGGAACTCCATAGCCCTTACATCTTGTGAGTGTTTGAATTGAGAAGCCATTTACTGGAATTTATGTAGCCATAGTAATTTAACAAGAGCAGCATATCTTGGTGTGATTGAATTAGCCAGCCTTTAGATCTTATTCCCTCCCCTTTGTTGTATTTACGTGCAAACAATAGCTGTGGAATTGAGTATAGCATAAGTACATGTACATGTAGTGCAACAATTGCTGCAATATTAAGTATAGCGAAAGTAGTGTTACAATTGATGTAGAACTGTATATACATTAGCTATGGAGTGTGACAAGTACTGTAGTATTGGATTGTGTATCTTTGTTGATTTCATTCTGTTATTGTAGGCCCAAATCCACTCAGTTCCAGCAAGTGAACTCAAGTCGTATTTTAGAGTATTATTGGACGTCCTAGTAAGTACAGTGATATGACAATATTACCTTAGTATTGTCCGTAATAAAAATGGTCACTGATTTTGGCAGTTTGGTATGTAAAAATAGTTTGGCAGATTTTAATTTAGTGTTGTTATAAGTTATAACAAAAAAGAAAGAGAGAATGACTACTAGACTACCAAATACTACCACCTATAGAGTATGCCTAGCTGATTAGGTATTATTAGTGCTCCCTTAAATTGGCGTTTTTCTACCTTTTCGCTGAAAACGCTAAAATTGCAAACTTTCCAACACTAAGGTATTAGATAACATGTTAGTTTTAATTTGTACTCTTTTGTGGTTTTAGCGGATCGAGGACTCCTTAGAAGAGAAACGAATCATGTTTTCCTTTAAAGGTGGCAAGTATGACCCTGAGAAGGCTATATTCCGTACGTAATCCACTTAGTTGAATGTGTAATGGTATAGTTGGTTGATATGTCTCTCGTATCTGAAGGTACTATTCGTGAAAGTAATGAATCCAAGCGTATCTATCAGGGAATCAAATTCTTGGTTGGATTAGCTAACAAGTGAGGCAAACATAAAAATACATTGTTTTGTACATGAACATGTACATACATATATGTAGGTGTATATGCGTACATGTACTTGTGTATATAATCTTGTTATCTCACTTCCTGTGTTATTGGATTCCACACTAAAGACCTGAATTACAGTATTTATAGTTTCAATTGCAAGTCTGTTACCCACACTACATGTTCTAGTCTAGCCATCTATATAGAGCAGGTTACAATGGGTCACAACACCCCTACTACTATTAGTACAAGAACAAACCAACACATAGTGTAGTAATACATACATGTAGTCTAGTAGTGATATAGTAGTGTAGTGTAGCTTTGCTGGAAGTAAATGTATAAGTATAATATTTCAATTTTTAAAATGGAAGTGACTGCTGGTTGTTGAGAGTGTTTACATAGTGTGTATCTCCTATTGTAGAAGCAAAGTCGGGAGGACTTACATTTTATCCCAGAGTGATCAACTTCAGCATGCAGTCATTTGGCTGAAAAAGAAGGTAAAGCCAATCCTTTAGCACCTTTTAGTTGTTATAGTAACTATTTTTTTGTTATCAGATCAACGAATACTCATGGTCAAGCTCTTCGAGTTTTTCAAACGAATCATCGAGTAGTAAAGTTTTTAAACGAAGCATAAGTGCTCAAGTATGTGTACTTGGACTATATATGTACTGTATTCCATAGGTCTGATGTACACTACCGTGTTTTATTATGCATACAATATTTTACACTAACAGAGCTCAAGATAGAAAGTGAAAATTTTCAGGACATTTTCTGCATGCATACTAGTTTAATAGTTAATAAAAAAAATTTAACTAGACATGGATAAAATTTAATCTGATGTTTAATGTCCGAATTGACCGAAAAATGTCCTTTTAACAAGCTGTTATTTCGAGCTCAGTTACATGTAGTACGTGCTCTCATGTATGCGTATTATTGTACATGTGTATTTATAATACTACATGTATGTATAATATATCCATGGTATACTGATGTACACTGTACTATGTTTCGTTATAGGATACTCTTGAAGAGGCTAATGCTTTATTACATGAGCTTGAGGCCCGTGAATCCAATAAACACGTTCAATCGACTTCTCGATCATCCTCGAGTAATTTACAAAGCAATGGACATACGAATGACCTCGAGGGATGATAGCATTGCTATTATGCCCTGTTATAACTATTTTACCTTATTCCATGATTTTCTGGGTCTAATCATGTGACTTTTAGGCATGTTTAGTTTTTTTTTTTTATATACCCTTTACATGTATTTCAATTTTTTTTAGTTTGTGATAATTCAAGTATATAAACGTTATAATGTATGTTAACCCTTAATAATTGTTACATAATAGTTATTATTAAAGAATACGTGTGTGCCAGGTCTTGGTATAAGAATGTGGCCTGTTGTAGGGATACGTCATGCACATGCTCATGATATACACTTCTGTAGCTCCATGGAATCCAAAATATGTACTACTATCATGGGTCTATCTACTATGTATGATGTCATTCACGTAATAGATTGATCACGTGACACATTTATATAAAAAAAAAAAAAACAATGGATGGGGCAGGAAGATATCTTGTTGAGCTGATAAACAAAACAATATGGAGAGAAAAAAGATTTTTCTTCTATTTTATCTGGTTTTTGTTGCCTCAAACAAAGGTATGTAGACCAAATAATAAAATGTGTAGAGTATAGCTAGCTATATGTGAGCTATTATAGTACATACTGGCCTGCTGCCTGCCAGGGTAATCTAGGCTTACTGTATAATATGCATAAAATATTATAAAATATTTTATTATATTCATGCTTGCTTAAAGCATTGATGTATACAATGATTAATGTAGAAATTCCATGTATGATGTATTACATGATTCGAATCATCAAGATGTGTACAAACTGTCATCAATATAATTTTAATCACTGCAGACATGTAGTAGACTAATGATACTGCTAATTGTATAATAATATAATAATTGTATTATTCTACGTGCATTGTTACAGTGTATTCTCAAGTTTCTCTTGACGTTGCCAGTCCTTTTGTTGCTGAAAATGGCACAGATTATCCCATAAATTGTATGGTTCTGGAAGACACCGACGTGGTGTGGCTTAGAAGTCCAAGCCAGCTAGTGTGCACCACAAACTGTTCCAATGGGCAGACTGGATATAATGAAACGGCATTTTCACAAGGTTAGGGGCAAATCCAGCAAAACATAGGCTGCCAACATTGATGCCACCTATAGCGGTTAAAATCAACTTGATGTGTTTATGTTCTTTATTCAAGCTTCTCTCCAGTTACTGTTTTAGGGAATACATCTTTAATAAGCATACCAGTCAACTCGTTTGAAGATGGTGGAGAATATGTCTGTGTGGCTGCGAATGATACTAGTGTTGATTTGGCTATTCTCCAAGTCT
Organism: Chalinula nematifera; assembly: GCA_036873525.1. Classification (NCBI taxonomy): domain Eukaryota; kingdom Metazoa; phylum Porifera; class Demospongiae; order Haplosclerida; family Chalinidae; genus Chalinula; species Chalinula nematifera. Next base: position 3,969 of record JAYJLX010093677.1, read on the forward strand.
ATGTTCAGCCTTATTTCGTGACTAGGCCAGTCGATACCATAGTCCCTTATGCTGGTGATCAATTCATAACGTGTGCTGGTGAAGGATTTCCTAACGATATCGAGGTTGAGATTAAGAAGAATGGAGAGGATACTGCAATCCCACTGTACTTGGGAACAATGTTCCATATTCAGGAGGCTGATCCATCACAGCATGATGGAACATACACTTGTACCATTAGATCAACCTCAATTCCTGAATTGAATACCACCACTACATTCACAGTAACAGGCAAGTATAGTATCAGTTAATATGAAAAGAAAAATTTGTTACAATTTTACAAATCAATATTCTTTATAATGTAGTTGAACCAGTGTCACCTGAAGGATCAGTCAACATATCCGGGAGTATTTACGTTGAGCATGGCGAAGAGGTAAATTATACATGCGCAGCAACGGGAGGTCCCAATGTCGTTACTTGGATTTTTAATGGAGTGACATTGCTCAATGATGGTATGAGTATAGAGATTGACACAGTAATAGACGGACTCCAGACTACCAGCAACTTGAGAATCAGAAGTATTGATGCTGCTGCTCACCAGGGTAGTCTCACTTGTCAGGTTAGGAACAGCGTAATGGAGTCAGGAGAGGCATCATTAATTGTAACAGGTATATTATAGATTAAGGTGGATTTACTATACACAAGCAAATACACGTATACTTCTCACAAATTGACATAATATTTTTAATAGCCTAATGCATGGGAATTACATGTAGAGTAAAAATCAACCATTTTAGTGAAAAGATGAACAAACTTCAATTTTGAATGTTGCATTAACATACAGTTTGCATATACTCATTATGTTCTGTGTATTGGCTTATGTTATGTGTGAATGTTACGTTTGCTATAACTGCTAATAAACAAACACTGAGCAACCCAAGAACAGTCAATTATTAATTGAGCGTAAAATCAATTGTCACTTAAAGTATTCCAAGAATTGTGTAAATAACATTTTTGACATTCTGTTTCTGTCTTCTATAGCTTCTCCTGTTGGGATTGTCAGTACTCCGATGCTTACGATTGCCGCTCGAGGAGATAACGTTACCTTAACATGTGATACAGCCGCAGGTCCTGATAATGTGTATATCTGGTTCTATAACATCACTGCTATGGTATGCACGGAATCAAACTGTTCCAGTGCAGTGGGAGGGTTTGATATATCTAACCAAGGTGCTTAATTAAAATAAAGATTAATTAATTGTTTACTAACTTTAATTATCATAATATGTGTAGAACTGAATGCCAGTGTGGTAGCCATGACACAGACGCTAAACCTGTACAACCTTAGCCCTACTGAGAATGGTGGACAGTACGTCTGTGTTGTGATAAATGATGCTGGAGTGGAACTTAGTTCTTCCTACATACATTTCCCGCCTCAAATCATTAACCATCCTAGTGATACGATACCCACCAATACGAATACTGCGTCTTTCTGGTGTGAGGCCGAAGGGTTTCCAGCACCGCAATATAAATGGCAAAGTCAGAACTTTTTAGGAAGTTTTACAGACGTTTCTAATATAACAGATGACAGCACGTTCACTATTGCCTCGGTAGAGTATTCGGATGCTGGTCAATATCGGTGTGTTGCATCTAATACCATTAATGAAACATTAAGGGAGGCAGAGTCTGATCCAGCTGTACTAAATGGTATGGAAAAACATTAAGGGAAAATAATTATAATGATATAGTTCGTATTAGTACTTCAGTTGATATGCAGTCTTTCATTTTCATTGTAATAGTTTCTCCAAGTGGTAGTGTAGAAATCAATGGAATATCTAATGGACAAGAATCAAGCACTGCGCTACATACTGCTACAGGTGGACAGTTTACCATAGCCTGTAATGCTAGGGGTGGACCCAATAACAATCACATATGGACTAGAGATGGAGAGCCAGTTCAAGAAGACGAGTACCTGACCATATCCAACACAGTTGGCGTCACCGAAAGTGAAAGTATTTTAATGGTGACTAATGTCAATGCAACCATTCATAAAGGGACTTACACCTGTACTGTTCGGAATGGTGCATCACTAACACCCCCATATGATTCACAAAGCATCACTATTATTGGTACAGTTATACTAATTTACTGTGTATTGTATATAAAGTTGTATTGTTCTATGTTTATACATACAGTGTCGCCTGTCAATATCACATCTTTGTCGCCTAGTATTTCAATCAAAGATGTAGGCAATACCACTGTATTCAGCTGTGACACAGAAGCAGGACCTATGAATACATTTTTATGGTTATTTAAAGCAAATAATCTAGTCTGCACTCAGAGCAGCAATTGTACCATTGAAAATCTTGACACCATTACTGATGAACGTATGTTCGAAAAGATTAGTTATCATGCATTTTATGATTGTATGTACTTTAATCGTTTAGAAATAATGAATATAACAGTTGGTAACACATCTACATTAATGATTGATGATATCAGAGCAGTAAATGGCGGTGATTACACATGTGTTGTGATGAATGATGCTGGCATAGAACTGGTTACCTCGTATCTCTATGTCAGACCATATTTTACTGAAAGTCCATTTCTAAGTCAATCCACAGTGGCATACTTTGATCCCGTTGAACTAACATGTTCTGCAGAAGGGTTTCCTGGTGTATCTATTCAATGGTTGAAGGATGAGCCTGGCAGTATGAATTTTATTGCGATACCTGGAGAGACCACGACGCAACTCATTTTTACTAACGCCGTGCTTGAGAACAGTGGTGGCTATCAGTGTAGAGCTACTAATACTATCAATGGAATGAATGAAATCACTTTCTCATCAACTGCTGGTGTAACAGGTTAGAAAATAATATGCATAATCAATTGAATAATCTCTTATTATAATTATTATAGTCAATCCAATTAGTCCAACTGTTTCAGTCAGTGGCGAAATACATTTGACTGCCGGTCAGGAAGTGACTTATAACTGTACTATAGATGGTGCACCTGATAACACAGTGGAGTGGATTAAGGATGGAGTACGGATAGTACATGGTGGTAGTTTCAGTATAACCACTGTGCATTATGATACGTCTAGTTTCAGCCAATTGGTTATAACCAGTGTTGAGGCCAGTACCCATCAGGGGATGTATAGCTGTAACGCCACTAATGTGGGAGGGAACGATATACAGTCATTTTTAGTAACAGGTATATGTGACACAACATAATTATATTCAAATACTGTTTATTTAATAATTATTATATTTTACAGTATCACCTGAAGGCATTTTAACCACTGTACCAAACAACATAACTGCATTGAGAGGGGACAGTGTTGATTTCGACTGCATCACTGAAGCTGGTCCAAACACTACTATTATTTGGTTTCACAATATCAATGATATGATCTGTACCCACCAATCCAACTGTACAGCTGGACAGTTTGACCTATCTAATGAAGGTTAGTCTGTAATTTACCATGCGTATGGTGAATACATACCCCTACCAGTGCTATATTAAACATATGTGCACCGAGGCCAAGGGTATAACTCTGAGGTCTAGGTGTACGTATATCTGTTATTGCATGTGTAGAGCTTACATAGCCTATATACATCATGGTGGGCTACTGATCGGGGACTCTAGAACACTGCACTGAGCTGAAAAATGGTAGCGGTACACGTTTGTCCTTCAAATGCCCATATATCACATATACTTGCATCAGTACTTTTTCTTTTGATCTTGACCACAATTAACCATGACATATTATTATATATATCTATACAGCATTGAATAATCTAACTGTTGGATTCTCAAGTGAACTAAATCTACCCGGCGCCAACGCTCCTGATAATGGTGGTGATTATACCTGTGTTGCTCTCAATGACGCTGGTATTGAGTTTAGTACTTCCACGCTATACTTTACACCTGAGTTCACTGAGCAGCCTGCAGATATGGAGGTGGATAGTATTCATGATCCGGGACAACTGACATTAAGATGTAGAGCCGAAGCATATCCTGAACCATCGTATCAGTGGCAGAAGCGGGAATCGGGGCAATTTGTTAATCTACCTGGTGAAACGCAGAGTGATTTGCATGTGGGTGATATAGCTCATAGTCACGCAGGATTATATCGTTGTGTGGTTTCGAACGTTATTAATAAATCACCGAATACTATTGTATCAAGAATAGCTATTGTACATGGTTAGTTAATTAATCTATATTTAATTAATAAATGTTAATTAATTTATAATTATAATATTTTATTGACTGTTTCTTGTTCCTGTCTCTATATAGTGTCACCTAACAACACTGTAATGTTTACAGTAGAAACATCAGGAGAATTCGAAGACAGTAACATATACGTGGAGCAAGAAGGAGAGTTTAGTATCAGCTGTATTGCCTCTGGTGGCCCTAACAACACCCATATATGGAAACGAGGGGACGGAACCGATATTACTGATGGTAGTGATGGGTACACTATATCCCATTCAATCAATGATACAGTGAGTGCCAGTATACTGAGGGTCAGTAGCGTCGATGCTAGTACCCATAAAGGAGACTATATCTGTGAAGTGATTAATGAGGCTGGAGACCATTTTGGTCGTTTAACTGTATATGGTAAAGTGCAGCTTGATTTATTATTGAAATTATTATAATAAACATTATTTTCTTTATATAGTATCTCCATCGGGCATTGTATCGACAGTGCCACAAGTGGTCGTTAGACAGCGTGGTGATAATATGACGTTTAGCTGTTCTAGTGATGCCGGGCCAATGAGCCACTTCATGTGGTTTCATAGAATATCAGATGTTGTTTGTAATGGGTCAAGTAACTGTTCATACAGTGTTACAGACTCAGGTACAGTCATACATAGACATATGTTACTAATATCTCATTATTATTGTATTATTAACAGTGGTCAATCAAACGCTTATCAGTCAAGATAGAGACCTTGTGATAAACGGGATCACAGCACCATCAGATGGAGGGGAGTATACTTGTATAGTTTTGAACGAAGCCGGTATTGGGATGAACACTTCGATTTTGAATGTTGAGCTCATGTTTGTGACCCACCCTCAGAGTGTCAATGTAACGATCAGAAGTGACTCCCTGAACTTGGTTGATCTCTCTTGTGTTGCTGAATCATTCCCATATCCAACTATCCAATGGCAGAAGATGAACAAAACAACTGGTGACTTTGAAGACATCCCTGGGGAAACTGATAATATATTGACGTTTGACCCGATTGATTATGATGATTTTGGTATGTATCGGTGTAGAGCTAATCACGAGATTGATGGAGTTGGGAATGAGGTGTTGTCTGATACAGCATTAGTAGCAGTGTCTCCAGTTGATAGCGTTGACTTGAGTCCCGAGAACAAAACATTTAGCTTCGAAGACCAGGTGATACTAACATGTACTGCTGAAGGTGGACCACACAACGAGTTCCAGTGGATGCACTCGGGTGCACCAGTTTTTAATGGATCGCACGATTACATCATTATGCATTCATCGTTCGAATCTAATTTAATCATATCATCATTGGATGGCCCAGTTCATCACGGACTGTATACCTGCATAGTCAGTAACCAGGCAGGAGAGGACAGCAAAGTATCAGAGCTATTTGTCAACCCTTACATCATCGAGCAGCCATTACCAGTTCTACTACATCGTACTGGCGATAATAGTTCATTGACATGTAGAGCTGAGGCCCATCCATCGCCGTCATACACGTGGGTTAATATTCTCAGTGATGCACCAACAGCTCCAATGCCCCATGGAGTCCTAGACTTTAATCCAATAGTTTTCGGTGATGAAGGACAGTATCAATGTATAGTCACCAACACAGCTCCCGACTCAGTATCTGTCAGTTCCAATATTTCTACAGTATACGGTATATGATAATCCTATTATAGTTTATATATAGTACATTATAGTATACTGTACAGTATACTGTATGTAACTGTACAGTATACTGTATATGATAGTTCCTATAGCCTGTTCAGTTGAAGAGTCATTTATTAGTTACATAATTATGGGTATGAAGTGCGTGGGCGGTATATGGGTATAATTAATATATTCTACTTCAATATCTAATGAGCAAACCCAATGTGAGAATACTTCATGAAGTACTTAAATTGATTAATTCATTTTGTATTTTAATTGTAGTGTCACCATTGGGAGGGGTTCGGATAACACCTGATGTTATTAACGGTGAATATGGAGATAACCATAGCACATTATGCCAGTCAATGGGCGGTTTATACAATACCTTTCGTTGGACATACGTACGAACCAATGAGACACTCACTACTGACCCTGAGCTGAACCTGGAATACATTAGTGCTGAAGATGGTGGAATGTATCAATGTCTGGTCACTAATAGAGCTGGTACTGAATCAGAGCTATTCACCTTAAACGGTGAGCTAACCAGTTACAATAAAGTAATTAATTGATTTTGTAACGATCATTTTTTCTATCTGCAGTTGCCCCGATGATTTTGGAGGATCCAGTAGACACCAATGTCACTATAAATATAGAGAACATTGTGCTAAACTGTACAGTGAGCGGATATCCTCACCCCATCGTTACATGGTATCATAACGATACTGAGGTCGACGCCTCTAGCAATAGACACCAAGTGACCTCCCATCGTTACAACGACAACGATGAATACTATGGTACTGTATATAGTGAACTAGTAATATACAATGCTAGTGTTAATGATACTGGGGAATACTACTGTCAGGCATCGTCAATAGATGTATACAATGAAACCGACAGTGATACTGTTCTTGTTTTAGTACAAGGTATATATAAACTGACCCCATCAGTATTGATATTGCATTATAATCCATTATCACACTTATAGATGTCCCTGAAGTGCCTCTTTCTGTGGATGCTAGTGACGTGTTTTCTCGTAATCTCACATTGTCTTGGATTATTCCTCATGACAACAATGCTCCGATACTGGGGTATTATATATTCTATAATCAGCCATCTTTTATTGATGAAGGTAGTCCAGTAGTAATCACACTGAATGAGAATACTGATGAGCTGATAATAGAGGGGTTACACCCTGGACAGTATTATAACTTCACAGTTATAGCGTTCAATGAAGAAGGGAACAGTACAGTTAGTGAATATCATCAAGTTAGAACACTAGAAGAAGGTACAGTACATATTGTCATTAATGTTATATTAATTGAATTTATAACTATTATTGATTCTTAATTCCAGCTCCTGATGGTGCACCACAGAGCGTTAGAGGATCTCCGATTAGTTCAAGAGAGATCTCTGTCAAATGGGATCATATTCTGCCTATAAATAGACTGGGTGTGGTCGTATCCTATGATGTCATGTATAGCGCAGTGGAAGTGGTTGATTCTGAAGTCATGATGAATATTAAAGAACAACAGGTTTCATTAACTGGTTTAAACGAGTTTACTACATACAATATATCAGTGAGGGGGCGTACACTAGAGGGCCCCGGACCATTCAGTGAGCCAGTAATAATGGTACTGACCAATGAAACACGTGAGTATATATATAGATATAATTACATTTATATGAGCTATTCAATAAAATGTTATGCATTATACATTAGTGCCTGCCCGCATCGAGACTCCACCAGCTGTAGAAATGCAGCCTCAAGTTACATTTAGAGTTACACTGTCTTGGAGTCCACCAGCTAATATTAGAGGCATTATTATAAGCTATTTATTAGTGATTGAGACACTGGGGTTCTTTGAAAACGTTTTCACACAAACCAAACGAAAACGTCAAGATGATACTGATCCCTTGATGAGGTGCTTGGACTTTACAGGAAGAACCTCAATGTTGAATATGAATGTCGTTGGTACTTCAGCTAATGTTTCACTAGGTGGGTTATTCTATTGTTCAATAAAAGAATAACAATTTATTCACTTGTGTTTGTTGGCAGCTTCATTTGGCAATTACAGATCTCGTGTGGCTGCTACGACGTCCATTGGAACAGGCAACTTCTCCGATTATACTTACTTTACAACACCAGAAGACGGTATATTCCATACTATAATAATGTTCATTATTTTATATTCTTATTTACTTTATTATATAGTTCGTGGCGTAGTGACCAACCTCACTGGAACTATTATTAGTGCTACCAGTGTTCTCCTTCAATGGGAATCACCCCCTTGTCCTAACGGGCCCATAACAGGCTATCATATCTATTACAGAAAGGCTAACTACACCCAATCCGATAACATCGATAGCTCTGAGTATAATCGAGTTACAAAAAATTCTAGTAGTCTCTTTGTTACTATGCTAATGACAGGGCTGGATAAATACGAGACGTACGTATTTCATGTAAGGGCGTTTGGAGTCGAATCTGAACCAGGTGAAGTTGACCAAGAGATAAAAGTCACAGTGGATAATCGAATATCATTGGACGATGTTGATGTACCAGTGACCCTGGGTGCCATTAGTGCAGGATCACAAGATCTAACAGTTGGATTACCATCAACAGAGGCACTGGCTTCAATCGGGATAACAAATATTCAGTAAGATATTGATATAAAATATAGGAATGCATTTTATATTATTCGCTATGCAGGTTCTATGGTGTTGTGGTGATTCCTAAACCTGATCCTAATTTCATGATAGGAGAGGATGATTTCGATGCCACGTACCCTAACCTACAGCCGTATGGTAACCGTGGTGATAACAGATACTATATAGGGGCGGGATGGAACAACCTCTCAATTATACCGGCAAGCTTTAAAGCCGGTGACGGAAGTACCACAGTAGCCAACCGAAGCGGAGTCCAAGAAACCTACCTTAACAAGAAACTGAACCGAAACACTGACTATTGTTTCTACATTGTGATCCATCACCGATCTGAAGTTGGGAACGTGAGTTTATATAATATGTATAACCCACTATATTATTAAGGAGTTGACATGTTATACAGGAAATTGTGGTTAGGTATGCTGAATTATCATGTCAATCAACAGGTACTCTAATGTAATATAAATCAATATGACTGTATACTGTTCCCTTGTATTGCATATACAGAGCGTGGTTATCATTTGGTGGGCTTGGTTGTTGCCATGATACTGCTGTTTTTGTTGCTCCTTCTTATTTTGATCCTGGTTGTATGTTTACTCTGGTTCAAATGCCGTAACAGGTAAAACACAAAACCACACAATCGTGTTGATTCACTACATGTATCGTTAATCTTTATTGTCTTATTTAAATTACAGGAATGATAAATACTACGTTCGATCTAAGGACAGCACTATTAAGAAGGAAAAACAGACAGGTCTGTTAATCTTCAACCCCGCCTTCACCAATGGTAAATACAGTCACATAAAATGAGCCATTACTAAACTTACATATGTCTGTGTGTAGCTAAGACAACAGAGATTTCAACCATTGAGTTCCCTTCATACGTGGAGTACATGCATTCGAACAATGACATGAAGTTTTCAGATCAATTTGTAGTAAGTTAACAACAGCATTGTTAAAACTTAATGAATGATATTATAAATACTTGCTATTACAGGCCATTGAGCCTTTCTACAGCGCAACAACATCCGCTTCAGATGCCAACAAAGACAAGATCAGATACAAGAAGATCGCTGCTTGTATGCTATAAAATGTCGTATATTATATTCATGTATTACAATATAATTCCGATTACTGTAGATGATGAATCGCGTGTAATATTAAGAGATCCTTCCTTGAGTTCCGACTATATTAATGCCAGTCACATCAAGGTATGAACTGTACCCAAGCTCATTCAAACCAATCTTTTAGTATTTTATTCTCATTTTTTTTAGCCCCATAAATCATCCAGAGCATTCATTGTGACCCAGGGTCCATTGAGCAATACCGTAGAGGACTTTTGGACAATGGTTTGGGAACAGAACATCAGTAAAATCGTTATGCTGACTAGTTTGGAGGAGAATGACAATGTTAGTAGGTTTGGTTATATGATACTATATATGGGAGTGGCTGATAAATCAAATTATAAATTATTAATTATTTTTATAGAATAAATGCGCCCAATACTGGCCTAATCTGGCAGACAGTGCTAACGAGTATAGCTCATTGAAGATTTCTCTCGAGGCTGAGGAAGACAAAGGTTTCTACGTGGTCTGCCATCTTACAATTTCCAAGAATAACGGTGAAGAAATCAGAAAAATCGAGCATCTTCAACTGACTGTCTGGAAAGAGAACATGATTCCAAAGAAAATGCAAATTCTCCTTGATTTTGTTCAAGCGGTCCAGGGAGGCAAGAGTAATCCACCTCCAGAAGGGCCAACCCTTGTGCATTGCAGGTCAGTACAGTTATAATGGTTATATAATTACGTATAATGAGATGTATGTGTGATGCCTATTCTATATAATTATGTACAGTATTGGTGCTGGGCGTACTGGAATCTTTATTGCTGTCTTGGGTCAAATTGAAAGAGCCAATTATGAAGGAGTTATTGACGTTCACGACTATACCCAGTACCTGTTGAAACAACATCCATCGGTCATTCTTAATGAGGTATGTTAGTGGAACAATAATTGTCATGAATTGTTTAATCACGAAGTTTTATTACTAGGCTCATTACATATTTATCCATGATACATTGGTTGAAGCAATCAGAGTTGGAATGATTGATGAGACCATCGCCAAAGGCAACAGTCTCCGCCCACATGAAGTTGATCAGTTCGAGAATGGCGAGAATGATTACGCTTCGATCAATTGAATAACGGATCATGATAACGGAACTTTGAACAATTATATATCTTGTGTGTTTTTGTAGATTAGGCCTGCTTTTACAAGCTATTATTTCAATTTTTTTAAACATGCTTTTTTGTAATGTATTACTAGAATACATTATAAGCTTAGGGCGCGCAGTTTTTTATAAAAAAAGACATTTGTTTCGTTAATTGGCTTTATATGCATGATTGTCATATGGTTTGCATGTACCACCTGTACACGTACACCTTAGTTACATTGAATCCGATCAACGTACATGCAACTATAATTGTTTGAGAAAACACTGTTTTTAATAAAGGAGTGTTCTACTGTGGTTAAAAAAAAGGTTTAAGGCCTATCAATATTTTGTCACTACTCACTACATCTAAAAAAAGTTAAAATAAAATGTTCAAAAAAAAAACTGAAAGTTTAAAAAGAACTGTCTTCTTGATTTTCACCCAGCACACCTTCCTCAAAGGTGAAATCATTGGTATCATCCAGATCAGCTCGGGGAGTACCACCATTGTTCTGCTGTGGTTGCTTCTCGAACACGGCAGGATCAATTTCGATTCCTTGAATCTTCTTCAACTTCAAAGCTTCCACAAGAGCATCATGAATGAAAATATACTCCGTCTTAAACAAGTGAATCAGCATATACAATCATGTAATAACTTCACGATAACAATTGTATACCTCATTCAAAACCATGGACGGCCTCTGCTTCCTCATGTACTGCACAAATTTTTGAATATCAAATGTTCCCTCCTTTTCAGCTTTGGACATTTGCACATGCAGAGCAATGAACGCTCCAGTACGACCCACACCAGCACTATATCAAGAAAACAAGAATGATTTATTAAAACACACAGACAACCATCACATAAATAAGGTGGCTTTGTACACAATACTACTATTATAATTATACTTATATTTTATACATATACCTGCAGTGGACTACAGTTGGTCCATCCGATGGATTGAAGTTACCCCTAACTTGTTCAATAAAGTCCAACAGAGCAGTAGATGATGTCGGTACACCGTGATCCGGCCATGATATGAAGTGGTACTGCTTCACTCTCCTTCCGACCGATCCTTGCATGCTTAAATAAAACGTACGGATGATCTGAGTGTCTTCTTTCTTCTCTTCCAGGAGTTCGACTCTAAAAAGTCCGTGATCTTGAATGTTTTCACTGCTATGGGGGGAGTTGGGCCAATACTTGTGGCATTTGATCTAGTGCAGCAAAAACCACAGCACATATTACACAGTATATAGGTTATCTTGTATGAATTTTGACCTTTGACCCCTCACCTTTCCTTTTTCTTCCAGATTGGTCAACATCACAATGGTTGACACATCTTGTTCCCATATCATACACCAGAAGTCATGGGTGGTGCTTGCCATAGGGCCTTGTGTTGCTATAAAATCACCCGTCTTACTGTACCCCTGAAAAAAAAAAACAGTCAACAACATTATTATAATATTATAAACTATATACATGCATACTGTTACAAGTGATATAACTCACTGATATGTAATTGGCATTTATATAATTAGAGCCATTCGGACAATGCTTTAAAACAACTCTGGAGTGGTCATCTACACAAAAGAAATAATTTATTAAAGTACGAGCCATCACAGTATCCATTGTGATATAGTCTTACATGCAGGGATATTCAAGTATCTGTCTTTCTTCTTGTTAGCAAGCGAAGATGTCTTTGAAGGAGTGTGCACTGGCTCGATATGCTATTAAAACCACACAAAATCATTAAACCTTGTTGGGCAGCCATTTTAAACTACTCTATGATTATTATTACCGCGTATTCTTCAGAGAAGAGGAAGTCCCTGTTAGAGTGCATGTTGGCTACATATTGTGGGAATTGTGTAGCTGGGACCGATGTCTTGCTGGATTCATCTACATATAATTACCGTATACATGTATGTGATAATTATAACTGATAATACAATACTATATACCTGATGCATAAACGTTGCTAATAATAGTTTCTGCTTCGTAATAATGTGCTGGTTTTGGCTGCTCCATTGGTCTCGCTGCCGGAGCATAGTAATCGGAGTATTTACTATAAAATTAATGATAAAGTAGGGAAAGCCTGATCAATAAGGAGATGCCATCATCATCATCATCATCATTATACACTCACCTCTTTCTTCTTCGTTTACGACAGCAGCACAAGATAATGACTATGAACAAAATCAGTAAACAGCACAGGATCAAAGCACCCAGAACCACACCCACAATCAGGCCAGGAAGGCTGTACCCACGATCTAACAGTAATAATAACATTAAACAGTGACGAACTAGTTCATAGCTATAATGTACTGACCTGTTCTAACACAGCCTAGCTCTATATATCGAATAACCAAATCCTACATTAACAAAAATAATTAATACATTACAGCATAGGTCAACGTATATATTAATATAATAAGGTTAACGTACATTATATGGATAACATACATACTCTTATTATTATCAATATGAATCAATACAAATTTATGGGTCAACATACATCATTGCCATCCTGTGAATGGTCTATAACCACGTAGTAACAGTGCACTTTGTTACTCTTCAGTTCAGCATTAAAGTAGGTTTCTTCCACTCCATTCCTCGTTGCCATAGTGGTGGTCTCATCGCCGACTACAAAGTCTTCTGGAAGTACCGATATGTTGTTCCAAGCGAATGTAATATAGTAACGGCTGCTCCCACGGCTACCATGAGGTCGAGGGTTAGGGTAGATAGTGTCGAAATCATCATTGTTAAAATCAAAGTTGGGATCAGGGTCTGGTACCACAATAACCCCAAAGAAACTATTGAAATGAAACATAATAAAAACGTATTGTAGTGATGAAGTATGATAGTATGTACCGTATATTATTTATGTTCAGAGCAGCTAGGTTTTCAACGGTAGGTAGACCAATCCTAGTGCTATCTGAATCGGAATCAATGGTTGGAGTATAGTTGGCAGCTCTTGGATCTACTGAGTTGTCGATCTTCAAGACGACTTCCAAAATGGCCTCGCTTAGTCGAAACACTGTACCGTTCATAAAGAATGCTCTGACGTGAAATGCGTAGTATACCTTAGGCTGTAGTCCAGTAACAATATCGGATACAGCCTGCGAGTCAAATATTCTAGTCATATTATTATAACCAGTGCTGTCTATAGTAGGTGTTGTCTGAGTGAAGTCTCTAATTGAGTGATATATAATATATCCTGTTATTGGACCATTGGGACAGCTTGGAATATCCCATGAAACACGGGCACTAGTACCAGTAACACTAGTAGCACCACGAAGTAGAACAGGCCCGGGATCTATTAATTATTAATCATATCACTAAATACATTGTAGTACATGATTATACACCAGGGTTTCTTTCAAAGGAGGGAGGATGGAGGGGGAAATAAACTTTGCCCCCCCACAAGTTTGTAAAATTATCCCCTGGCAGAAAGTTGAAAGAAACCCTGTACATTGTACTACATGTATATCAGTGTACTGACTGACCCGCAGCTAATGTACTGAATGTGGTAAAATTAGAGAAACCACCAGGACCGATCACAGTCACGGCACGCACTCGAGCCAAATACTCCACAAACGGAACTATATTATAGTTAATGTCACAGTAAATGCATTAATAATGGAATAATACACACTCACTCAAATCAGTGACTACAACAGAGGTCATTGTTCCTGGTACACTAACAGTTATGGTTCCGTTGTTTGACGTCCTGTTCAAGAATTCCAAACACTCAGAAACTTGCTGACCTAAGTCAATCTCCCTCTCAATCTGTCTCCGTCTTCTGCTGCCTACATTCTGCACGAATTGTAAAAATCGTACTGGTACAACCTCTACAGTATATGTCAGTATCATTCCATTGGGACTATCAGGACGGTTCCATCGTAATGTAACACTCGTAGCATTAGGTTCGTCACTTCCGGGAATATCAATGGGTCCGGGGACTGCTCATTAAATAGAATATAATAATTATAATCACATTTTAAAATAACGAACTCACATGTTTCATTGGTAGTCACGTTTTCTGGATCACTAAATGGCCCAGCTCCTATTGCTGTGCTAGCACTTACTTCTATACTGTAGGTAGTGAATGCCATTAGGTTATCGATCACGGCCATGGTAGATTGGTTCACAGATTGAATAAATGGACCATCTAGAACACTACCACTCTCGTTTATTGCCGTGTAGCGGATATCATAGGATGTAATATTGCCCAGTCTAAATGCTTCACCAGGTAGATTCCATGTTACCAATATGGAACTGAAGGACACAGAGAATGCCATAATGTCCAATGGTGGACCATTTGGTTCTTGAATATAGTAGATAAAAACATTTGATAAACTCTAAAGTATAGATTGTTATCAAGTATTGTATACCTTCTTCCAGTGTTAGCTCGACGAATACATCACTAGCACTGCTGTTACCTATCTCATTGAATGCTATGACTGTGAACCTATAAAAAACGCCTGGATGTAAATCAAAAATATCGGCTTCTTCAATTGGCTCATCAACTAGAACTACTTCTTGACTCTCCCTGTCCAACAGGAAGCTAGGATTATTATAGAATACGTAATAGCCAAGTATAGGAGCATTGTTGTCATGGGGTTCTGTCCAGACAAGGGTCAGGTTTCGGGAAAATATATCAATTGCATCAAGAGTGTGAGGCGGGTCTGGAACATCTATTAAACAAAAACAATGTTTATTAATTGATTGGACAAGCCACATTAATTATCCGACCTTGTACTAGTACAGTAACATTGTCACTATCAACTCCATCACCGATTCCGTTATCAGCATTGCATTTATACGAGCCAGTATCGTTGACAGAAGCATTCTCAATGGTTATTACACTGGTCACTTGTCCGAAGTCATCGATTGAATTGTTCCTCCCCATCATTTCGTCAAACAATATAGTTGTTATGGTAACGAATTCATCATCGAAGTCATCGATAGCTGTATCGTTCTGAAACCAGGTGATATTTGGAAAGGGGAATCCTGTGGCTACACATGACAACGTAATGGATTCCACTTCTATAGTGACATTGACGGCCACAGGCTGTTCAATAATACGTGGAGCAACTATAAAGAATAATAATAAATCGTGTTAATTATTATTAATTAATAACTATTATCAATAAATTATTACTTAATAACTATAATAACTTACTATTGAGAGTATAAATATCACTGTCATTTCCAGCTGGATTAGCTACTGTGCACTGGTAGTCTCCAGCATCCAATATACTTACACTTAGCAAATTTAAGTTCTCCATGTCAGACACCTGGTCTCCAGTTCTCAGGTACGTCCACGAGAATCCGTTGCCCAATCCGCCCATTGCATTACATATGGATGTATAGTTCTCACCATGTACACCATTTTCAACATCAGGATCCACAAAAACACTCCCAAACGGTGACACTATTAATAACCAAAAATAAAATATACATTTACTAGGCTACATGTACATCATTGTACTAACCATGAAGCCGTACTAATGGAGTAACTATCGTTATATCATTACTAGCTACAGTACATCGATAGAGGCCCTCATCTCCGAATTGAGCTGGTGAAAATACCAATAATGGTTGGGGATCACCGACCGGTGTGATTACCTTCTGCCATTGGTATCGGGGTACTGGGAACGCTTCAGCACGACAAATAAGGGTAGCAATGGAACCATTTTGGGTAAACGTTTCATCAGCTGGTAGCTCGAGGAATCTCGGGCTAACAAAAAGCATAGTGTCGTTCTCATCGAATCCTGCTGGATTAGTCACTAGGCATCGATACGTACCCCCATGGAGAGGAGCGCTCACTGACGATACCTCTAATTCGGAATACAGAAGTGAACTGGATATTGTGAAGTTATTTGTACCAGACATGATCTCGGTGTTGTTTAAAAACCATCTGAAAACATTGTCGGGCCCGCCTTCTACTGTACACGTGAAAGTAGCCGTGTCTTGGAAATCAAATGTCATGTTTTGGGGTGTCAGAGTAATGGATCCTTCGGGAGATACTGTTACAACAGCTGAAACAGAGGTGCTGGTAAATGTCTGTTCACCAATGGTATTCTCAGCTAGGCATTGGTACGTCCCAAAATCAGAATGTTGAACTGGATTGAACATTAATATAGTTGAATTCTCTCCAGGAATATCTTCAAATTCTCCCGTTGATCTGTTCATCTTTTGCCACTGAACCGTAGGGAACGGGAATCCTTCTGCAACACATGTTAGGTTCAACATACTACCAGCGGTCGTGCTGACATCCTGAGGTTGGACTACAAACTCGGGCACCAGGAATAGCGCGGACATTGCGGAACCGTTTCCGGCATCGTTAACGGCCAAACACGAGTATTGACCACCATTATCAGGACCATTGATATTTATTAACGTCAATGTTTGCTCGGTGGATATGGAAAGATTCATCAAATCTGTAAAATAATATACACACAAAGGCTAGATTAAATAAATGCCAATATATACTATAAACTATACCCAACCTTCAGCTGCAAAGGAGCGTGGGTCAGCTGTAGCATTCATAAACCAGTAGTATTGGTTGCCAGGACCAGCATCAGTCTCGCATGTGAACGACACATTTTCACCTCGTGAAGATGTGATATTTGCAGGATTCACCATCACAATACCAAATGGAGAAACTATTATTAAAATAAAATACAGTGTCAACATTATTATGGTATTGTATACTAACTAGTCACTCGAGCAGTATTTGTATCACTCCCAGCCATGTTGGAAACATCACAATTGTAATCCCCTTTATGTATTGCTGCATCAACACTGCTCACAGCAACCTCCGACACAGTTGAAAAACCAGACATGGAAACATTGAAACTATCAAATCCATTGAAGGGAGCCCCATTTAATCGGTAGCTGACAGTGTTATTAGGACCTCCATTGGAAGAGCATGTAAACATGAGTGGATCTCCTTGTTCCAGCAGTACAATGGAAGGGCTGATCATCACAGAGCTTTGAGGTGACACTAGAAAATATAAAAGAGAAAGAATCACTACAGTTCTCATGAAGGTGTAATACACTGAAGTTGTGATATTAGATTTTTTAAGTCTGGTCTGGTGAATAGTATATGGGAAAAAAATTTAACAATAATTTAGCTAATTCAACAATACATACATGTATAATCTTTGTGTTATTCTCATATTACGAATGCTTATTTATAGCTGTACATGTACTGTATGTATAAAACCAGTTCACTAACCGAACAGAGTTGCATTATCAGACGCCGTCTCACTGACAACATTGGATACATTCGTGAAAGCAAAACAGCGATAGTCACCGAAATTATTAAACATAGCCCTAAAGGTGTAACTTGACTCGTCACTCAAACTCTCCGATGAGGGTAATCTCTCCCAGCGATAGAACGGTGGACTAGGGAATGATTCAGCCTCACAAGTAAAGGTAACCATAACACCTGCTTCAGCTTTAATATCTTCAGGCTGGGTTATAAATCCAGGTGAAATATACAGTGTAGATGCACTGATATCGTATCCAGCATCGTTTATAACAACACAAGCATACACCCCACCATGTTGAGTGGCGTTCAGATCCGTAATAGTAAGACTGTCATTGAAACTCAGAATCTCGATAGTTTCATTTGCGAGTGCTATGCCTGTGGGTTGAAGAAGTATAATTAATTATTGTTAAAATTTTTGTTATTTTTTCTAATGACCTTCCAAGAAAGTTTTAAAATCGGTAACACCAGCACAATCTAGACACACTTCCTCAGATGCATTTCTCACCCAAATAAACATGTTATTGGGACCACCCCTACTCTCGCACTGAAAGGTTACATCCTGACCATGGTCTTCGAACGTCATAATAGGAGATGTAACAACAGATCCAGCAGGTGATACTAAATAATAGCAAGGAAAAAAAAAACAAACTCAATAACCAATCTTAGTGTACAAGTAGCCACAACCAATTTCTGATACCACACATTATTTAGTATAATGTACTTAAATGGTAAACCAAAGCATAAATAATTATATAGGTAGCCACACCCAAATTTTCACAATGCAATGGTAAACCCCTTGTTGATTATTAATTAATTAATTAGTATAGGTAATAATATGGTTTCGAGTGCAATTCAGGAAATAATTGCACGAGCCGCTGTTTGTTGAAGCAGTAATTGCACGAGGCGTAGCCG
>JAYJLX010093787.1:3795-22867 GCA_036873525.1 Chalinula nematifera
ACACATGATCAATGAGCTAGTGTTATTATATTATGGATGGTCTTAAAGAGTTGATTCCTTTGTATTTCAGACCGATGGTATCCATGAACGGGATCGTACTGGGGCAGGAATGAGGAGCCCAGGTTAGCAATAGATACAGCACTATATAATTGTAGTGAGAAATAAATAAAACATTTTACAATAAAAGATTTCCTTGTTACTAATGATATTATGTACTCGATGATGGTAGTACAGGAGTAGAATTGCTCTCGTAAAATTTTTTCTGGTTGAGTTGACCTTTTCTTGCTCATTATTATTCATCTAAAATTTAACTTTACTAAGCACGTGTAGATACCTTAACCTTATTTGGAGTAGACTTTAATAGGGCTTATGCATTACTCAAATTCATTTAATTAGAAATTCCGGTCAATGGGACAGCGTGTTAATTAGAGTATGGCAATCCCATTTATTACAATGATTTCTGACAGTATTTGTATCGCTATTTCTGGAGTCTACAGATGGATGAATTCGCTTCAAACTACACAAATACAACAAACAAGGTATTCTTTATCGTATATAAAGCTCAAATGTCACTAAAACGGCACTCACTCGATAATCGCATATAGCTCAGAATTGAATTTTTAACCTTATTCTGACTATGTATTACTTGTAGGATGTATACTTCCACCTTTTAAAGCGATTTCATCCATCTGTAGACTCCAGAAATAGCGATACAAATACTGTCAGAAATCATTATAATACATGTACATGGGATTGCCGTATTCTAATTAACGCGCTGTCCCATTGACCGGAATTTTTAATTAAACGAATTTGAGTAATGCATACGCCCTATTAGTTGATTTATTATTATTATTAATAGAGGCGCTGTCTGAGGCTGTGAAAGTACTGAAGGCTGAGTATCTGTTGAAGGCTATAGACACTCACAATATGGACCAGGCCATCGTATTCTGCAGGACTAAACTAGATTGTGACAATATCGAGAAATATTTGATATCAGTAGGAGGAGGTATGTGGCGCCATACAATACCTGCAGTCCAACCTCTTGTATTATGTTCAATACTGACTCTGGACAGTACCACGTACTGTACTTATATATTACAGCATGTAATGGCTATGATTCTCACGAGCAAACCTTATAACCGGAAGTTAACGTGAATAAATACAAATATGTAATTAGGGCTGTACGGTTTTGTGAAAATCATACTTCAGTACAGTATTGAAAAAAATACCTTGGTATTACTATATACCTAATCGGTATGCCACCTTTATTAATACTCTTCAGATAAAATTCAATTGCTAAATGCTATTGCAGTTACTAAAAGTTTAACTTGTATATATTGCGCAGTATGTTAGTTCATATAAGTGAAGCTATATAGCCCAACCCATGTCACTCAATAATGTAGTCTTGATTAGACAGCAGTATAATACAATATTGATAGCGTAATACTATACTGACGGTATGTAATATATTGACAGTATATGCTATATTGACGGTATTAATTTGAATTTGGTATGACGATATTACAAAAATGTACGGTATACCATACCTCGGTGCAAATAATACATGTACCTCGGTATACCTTCGTACCTTACAGCCCTATGTGTAAAATTCTATCTGTATGTTATGATGCTCATTTGCATTGTCTTCAGGTTTTAGTGTTTGCTTGCATGTGAATCATTATCCTTTATAGTTTATACAGCTGATGTGCCTAAGGGTGATAGAAAGAGTGGGTTGTAATGGGTTGGCTAGGGTAGTTAGTGTACCTGCCAAATAACAACACAGTTATGTAATCACACGCCCCTGCATTTTACCCATGTAAAATTGCCTTCCAATAAGTTTTGCACCTTTTCCCATTTGCCATAAAATGCTAGCCAAAAAAAGCCCACAGTTCCAAAATTACCCTGATACGCCCACCTTTTTCTTTTACATTTTTTTTTTCCTTCTTATTTGCCACGGAATTGTTCTAAATTGTAAATCATAGCTCTAAAATTATTGCTAAAACTTTAATGGTGTCAGACACACCCATTTTTTCATTGGAAACAGTTTTTCTTCGTTTTACATGTATAACAAAACATTTTTTGTATTTGCCTTTTTTTAATTTATATAATTGTGTATTAACTGATATAAGTTTTTTTTTGTTTTCTATTGAATTACTTTAAATTACAATTAACTTTAAGTTTAAGTCATGTGCATTATTGAAAGTTCGCTGTATATTGTTTATCTAACTTAAGTGCCTTTGCCAGTACTCCATCTTTGTACTTAAACCACACTTAAAAGGTTATAAGTCCCAAAATACATGTAAGTATACCCTTGCTGCATGTGCAAATTGTTTCCATGTTACACCATTTGGGAGCAATTGTGTGACCCCTGGAAACACACCCATTGTTGTTTTAATTAAACATATTATGTTACAGGTTCGCAGATGGTGAACAAATATTCATGTGTTTGTCTCCACGGAGACCGAAGACCTAATGAACGCAAAGACAACTTAAAGTCTTTCAAAGTGAGCCATAATAATTACACTAAAGTACGTTCATGTTGAGTTGAGGATTCGCTCATTAATATTCATTGGTAATTATTGTGCAACAATTTACCAATACAGAAGTGCATGGACAGTTGAATACCCATAATTAATGAATCTTAGATGAATATTTAATTAGCATATCCTCAGCTCAACGTGAACAGACATTAGCTATCTCTATTGTCTGGTTCCTCCTATAGAATGGTGAGGTTAGGTTTTTAATCTGTACAGATGTGGCTGCCAGAGGAATAGACATCAGTGGAATACCATTCGGTAACCACAACCACCATTAATTAACTATATTGGTTATGATTGATTATTATATTGCAGTTATCAATGTCACCTT
This sequence comes from Chalinula nematifera, assembly GCA_036873525.1. Lineage (NCBI taxonomy): Eukaryota > Metazoa > Porifera > Demospongiae > Haplosclerida > Chalinidae > Chalinula > Chalinula nematifera. The sequence continues at coordinate 6,664 of JAYJLX010093787.1, forward strand.
GCCCGACGATAAGCAGAATTATATACATAGAATAGGTCGGGTTGGTCGAGCTGATAGAATGGGGTTGGCCATTTCACTGGTTGCCACAGTTAAAGAGAAGGTAGCTGTTTGTCGTGTTATGATAATTATACAGCTGGAAATGTTTGTGAGGATAAAGTTGTGTGAATTTGCTTAAAAACAAGGAAATTTGAAACATTGCAAAAGATTTTAATAAATGCGAAATGTGTGGGCATGGTGGGAACTTGCAATGTAATGTGTACATAACCATTGAACCACATAAATTTAATTTGTACAAAAAAATTTTCATTCGCAAAAAATCTCACAATTCAATTCCTTGCAAACTTTTCCAGCCATGACATACAATAGTGTAATCATCATTGATTGTATTAATGCCGTTATTAAGGTATGGTATCACTCGTGTCCAAGTCGTGGGAAGAAATGCCATAATACGCAGTTGACCGATAAGGGTGGTTGTGCTATATGGTACGATGAGGAACAGGTCAGTTAGCAATTATTTGAGTGGGTGGGTGGATGATGGGGTTAGTTCAAGACACCATAATTCCTTTAAAATTTTATGACTAAGAAAAGGTAAAATGACGTAAAAAAATTATTTTTCTTTTGTACAATATTATTGTTACATGTAGGAAAAAACTACTACAACTGAACAGTTAGGTTAACATTTAGTATTCTATAGCTTTTCCGTGCTTTGTTGTAGAAGTGTCCAATTTCATCAAAAAGATTAACACAAGGTGATAACTTTTCCTTAGTATGCCTTCGATTATCCACCGCAATAAGTCAGGTGTCCTGAATCTGTTATGACAAACTTTTAAAGGAATTATGGTAATAATAAAAACATTTTCAATAGTATTTGAAAGACATCCAAGAACATCTTGACGTCACCATTCCAACTGTTGACAACATGTTTAATGTTCCCGTTAATGAGTTTGATGGTAAAATATCGTACGGCCAGAAGAGGGCTGAAGGGGGTGGGGCAACATATGAGGGTCACCTTGACCTTCTGGCCCCCTCAGTTGACGAGTTGAAGGAACTGGAGAAATTGGCTCAAACTAAGTTCCTTAATTCAGTAATTAGGAAGTCCTGGTAATATCACTTTTATTATAATTGATTTTTTTTTTTTTTTAAAAATTGATAATTTTCAAAATAATAAATCTAATTGCTATTGATTAGTAGTTCTTGCTTTCGATTTTCGACTAGAATTGGATTGAGTCTTTGAGCTAGAATGAGACTGAGTCTGAGATCGAGAGTCGTGTCTTCCTCTATTCTTCTTCTGTGACTCTTTGTTCTTGAAAGAGACTGGTGCCGACACTGCCAATTTGATGATCAGAACAGGAATGTGCCTTGTAACTTTTAAACTATTATTAATAATGAGTACAATAATATTGCAAGAGGCTAGCTTGAAGTTACTAACTCATCAAGTCCTTCAGTATCAGCTTTCCAATAGTCTTCTATTCTGGAATATGGTGCATGTGCATTAATTAGAATAATCATTGTAGGTGAATAGGCATTAATTAGAACAGATAAACAGCTTGTTATTTATTTGACAACTGTAATACATTACTATGAATTTTTGTAACTTACTTGTAATATTTGATTGAAGAAGACTGGCTGACTGTTTGCTAGAAGTTTAACAATAAAATACTAAAATAACCAACAATAGTTATTACATAAACAAACAATTCAGTCTCATACACTTGTATATAATGGTCTATTTTAATTCTATATTAGTGCCACACCCATGCAGTTATAATTTTATCCTAACATACATCAATCTTCTTTTTGAATTGTTCAACCAGTAGGATAACCTTAGTGGAATCCTCTCCGCATCCTGATACAGTCACTTCACCATTAGTCTATATTACGTTCAATAAAATTAGTCTAATAACCTGTACCTATTGATTGCCTTAATTAATTTGATCTACATTCAACATATCTGCAGTCTTCATTATGAAATCATTCTGCTTAGTTGACGAAACTACTCGGATTTCATTAGATAACACAGCATCTTCTACGTACTTGCTACTGACTTTTCGATAGTGTTCCATTACGTACGAGCATTCAATAACATAGCTAAACACACCAACTGAAATTCATGATCATCCATATGTTGCATCATTTGCATGCTGACTACTCACCTGAGGGCGTGTCATTTGTGGGTGTGTCACCTAGATTAGACTTTTTTTTTTTTTAGCACTCAAAATTATTTGAGTTGGTATCCAAATTATTTTTCTTGTAACTTGTAAGGCTCTCTTATCTCTCCGAGCTCTCTACATTAAAAAATCGTAAGACCAAACATGGCGTACAAGAGGCTGGGAACCCGAGCTGAGCACAGGCCGACTTCACTGGCGATAAGCATGGACGGTAAGCGGTTACTATAAGCATAGTAAGAATGTCCCCATGTGGATCGACCCAACCTGTTTTTCGTCCAAAAAGGACGCATATTTGTCATAACACAGGTGCTGTTAATGTAATTTATCTTACTACGTGTACAAATACTTTAGGCATTGATAGTGCATCAGCTTAAATAAATAAATAACCCGAATTTGGCCGGTTTGAGTGGTTTCCCCCCTCGTATTTAGAGACTACCTCGTATTTGCCTTTGTATTGTAATAGAAGCGCGTTTTGCTGAACGAAATGGCCGACAAACAAGTCAGCTTGAGTGACTCAGAATTAGATTTTGTTGATGGGGGTAGTTGTAAGAGAAATAACAAAGTTTCCCTGGATACTCTAACCAGGCACTCTCATTTCTTCAACAGTAGTAGCACATCTACCACAGCTGCTCCAGCTCCTTCTACACATAAAACATCTCCTCAAAGGAAACGCAAGTTATCCAAATCTCTTCCTATTGTTTATGTAGAAGGACGGATTGAATTCAACAGCACCACAGCCACTCCAACCGATGGTAGACGCTCTGACAGACCTATACTATCCAGACAGGAGGACATCAGTGAGCCCATGTTCACCATTGACAACAGAATCGGGCTAGCCCACGACCTTGGGTTCCTTTCAACCATGCCAGAGCTGTGTGATGTAACATTCCTAGTAGGAGAAGACAGGCACCCAGTGTGTGGAGTCAAGGCCATATTAGCCACTAGAAGCAGGTACGAATTTCTCTCACCTTTATGTAGTATAACAAGCGTGTCAGGTGATATTGACCGACTGTATTTTAGACTGTCCAACACTATCTATGTTTGTGTGGTGTGTGTGTGTGCCATATTGTGTGTTTATTTTAACAGTGCGTTCCATTGGTTGTGGTTGTACTCCTTTTCATGTGTTCAATTGTCACCTTATCTGCTTCTCTGTTGAACCTTTGTTGACAATATTGTCCGTGGTGTGTGTACTGTGTATTAGCTGAACCAAACCTCTCCTTTCTCCCCCTTCCTGTTACAACTGGACACACATACACATACACACAACCTGCCTGTAGGTAGTTTTTGATTTGTTCACGTCATAACAGTATCATAGTAACTCTCAGGGGATATTTTATTAGAGTAAACAGTGCTTAGGGGGGTGAATGTCATTCAGATTTCAGTCAAATACTATACTTAGGGGGGTGAATGTCATTCAGATTTCAGTCAAATACTATACTCATGTATTGTAAGGTTCATAATAGCCCTGTTTATTTAATTTAGTGCCATATTTGCTAAGAGAGCTGAAATTAGTACCTCACTCTCCGAAATGTATCAACATTTTGCAATCTCTAAATTTATATACTTTGTCTATGTTTTATCAAGCTGCTGGGAACGAATCATTGCATAAGTTGGGAAATTGTATGGTTGCTATTTATTTTAGCTGTACATAATACTGCTTTATGCCTTATAACAATGCAGTGTATACAGCTGCTGCTGTATGTATAAATTTCTTTAGGTGTAGTTTTTCACTTGCTCATGGGATCAACACCCTTACATTTGCGAAATTTCCATTAATGACACAAGTTTAGATATCATAAAGGCTAGGCTTTGATAAATGCAGTGTTTACTTTCAATTTAGCTGTTTTTTCAGTTAATGCTAAACCATCAATGTACATGTGTATATATGTTGACATTAGGGCACACGCTGCTTTCATAAATGGTAATTAATATTATTAAGAACTAAGTTTTAATAATTACTAATTTTATTATTTTTTTTTTAATCAGAGTTTTCCGACGCTTGCTGTTCCAACAAGACACAGCAGGTGTGTCCAAAAAGGTTAAGAAGAGGCCAGGATTTTACAGGGTCAGTTCGGACGGAGTCATGGACAAGACAGACTTCAAAGGTCAATCAACGATAGTTATCGAAGACTTTCAGCTAGAGGTGTTCAAACAGTTAATGGAGTACATCCATACTGGGTCAGTGATGCTGCAATCACGTACTCTACTGGGTCTCATGAACGCGGCTGATCATTATGGTCTGGACGACCTCAAGCAGGCTTGTGTGCAGTTCCTGGAGCAGGCCATCAACACAGACACTGTTTGTGTGCTGCTGTCGTCTGCTGAGAAGTATATTCAGTACAAGAGTACTAAGATATTGGTGCAGAAGATGCTAGAGTTTGTGGATAACCACGCTGAAGTGGTGTTGAATCTGGGATCCTTCTCAACGCTGCCCCAGCATGTGGTTAGAATTGTTCTAGGTCGAGACGAGCTTTTGGCCTCTGAGGAAACAAAGTTTGAGGCTGCCTTTCGATGGTGTCTAAGGTACATTGATGAGCATCCCGATATCGACCTGAAGACGGCGTTCGAACCATTTGTCAGTCAGATAGAGTTCTATAAAATGTCTGCCAACCATTTGATGAAGAAAGTAAAGCCAGCTCAGGTTGTGGATGATACAGTTATACTTACGGCTCTGGCGTTTCAAGCCGACCCTCAGTCAGTGGAAGACAAAGTCAACATAAAGCCAAAGCGACAGTTAAACCAGAGCGGACCCAGCATACGCTCTCTGGATTCCTCCCCTCCACAGTTTCGGAGAGTCAAGTCTTCGGGCGTCCCAATAAAATCCCTTACTGGTGAAATCGACCAATCAGATATTGACGGAATTCAGAGATTAGAAAGAGGCGGGTCAGTCCCACCTGGTGAGGACCGTGCCAAGTACGATCTCCACCCAAATCGAGTATTTGAAATCCGGGTCGATTCCCGTACATCAGAATTAAGCTTGAGCACCACTGGTACAACCGGGTCAACCAACAGCCTGTCCAGTTGTGTTCCAGTCAGTCCAGTCATCATTAGGAGTGCGTCCAGTAGCAGTTACCAAAGTAACCAATCGAACGATGTCGACTCCCGTCTTCAGCAACCCTCAGGAGGCTCATCAACACCCGAGATATTTGTAACGACCACCACTTCATCACTTGTATGATTATTTTATATGTTGTTATAGTCACATGACAGTCACTCAATTGTCACATGTACGTTTGTTTAATACATCCTAACCACACCCACCCCTTTCTGATGTTTTTTTTTGTGTTGGTGAAAGTTCCATGTTTATAATTATTATTTAGGTCAATTATTATTATTGAAGAAATAGTTGATTTATACATAAATAAACATGTTGTGTTTGACGTTAATTGCTTAGAGGGCAGTTGGCACAGCACCCAACTTTGAACTTGAAGTATATAGCTGAACTGCATGCAAAGTAGTTGATCAATTGTGGAATGAATATGATCAACCTTTAACCATGTACTCTCCCCTTCCTTCTTACTCCCTCAACTGATTAAACCTACCACATCCCCCTGGCACTGCACCTTTCACCTTGATCGATTGGAGTATCAAATAACACCACGTGTTGGCATTAAATCCAGTATAGATTCACTGTTCATTCTTCCTTTTCTAAATTATTTTTGTAAAATATTTAAGCCAATTTTTTTTAAAAAAAAATATTTCTCTTTAGACATAATGATCAATGGCCGAGAATTAATTTCAGTTAAAACAGATTCACAATACAAATTGATACAGGATATGAAATCAATGTGGGTGTGGTCCTTTGATATGGGTGTGGCATGATAACTAATGCGATGCTGCTGCTTTTGATTTACTCGATCCGCTACCACTGCTAGCCCCACCCCCTGATCCGCCACTAGTATTGGAACCAGCATCACACGCAACGATCTTCACTTTATCAACGTGTACAATATCTGATGCTTGACTCTCCTTTACTTCCACATCCTTCAACAGACAAGTCCAAACATTATCGCAATACCTATTAATTAGGTGGGTGTGGTCAGTAAGTTACAAGAGGGTGTGGTCTACATACCTGTATGTCTTCAGTTGGGCCTTAAAGGTGTAGCGTGTTCTGACTCGTGAAGACAACGCCTTCCCCACACTCTTATCGAACTGCTTCAGCACTCGGAGTGCAAGTTGTGGAGTAATCTGTTGAGTGCCTATCATTTCGTCAAGCGAGTCTTGGAGGCACATGCCGAGGGTAGTGTTACGATACAGTTCATAAGTCATTCTTCAGTTCTATGAAGAGATATACACATCAGACAATTATAAGCTTTATTAGAGTACTTTGGTAGTCTGACAAAGAAAGGGTTGGATGGTTTACTGAGAGCCTAGTTATTAATACTTGTTTTCAAAGTTTACCTATTTAATACATTTCAATTACTACTAGAGATGCTGTATGAAAATATTCTATGATTATGAATCGTACTTAGCCTGCTTATCGACTGTAAAAACTCACCTTTACATCTATTGGGTGGATTCCGGAGGTCGATTTCTTCTCTTTTTATACTTTCTTCCCGCAGAGTGACTTCGGGGTTAAAAATTACATTCCAGTCTAATTGAAGTTAATTAACTGTTATAAAAAACGCCAGCCCTTCAAAAGAAAACAAAATGGCATCTCTTTCTCGTGTTTGTCGCTTGCTACAATTTGTAAGTTGTATAATTATCAAGGCTCTGCTTTCTTTATTTATGTAACTCTTTATTTCAGGGAAGTGCGAAGACGTGGGCATCCACAGCCTGTTATGTAAGTTACCTCCTCATAAATAGTAATTTTGTTGTTTTCATGTTTGTTTAATTTGTTTGTTCACTTTCAGAGTAATGCAAGTGATGGACTCAAGGAGACCCTAGCAGAGTTAATCCCCAAGAAGCAGCAAGAAGTAAAGGAATTCAGGAGTCAGTTTGGTGGTTCAGTAGTTGGTGATGTGACTGTTGACATGGTGAGCACATGTAGACTAGAAAGAACAGCACTAGCAAGTGTCACTAGTTTTACTGTTAGTATTTGAGTACAATAAGGGATTACAAAACTTCTAAAAATCATATAATGTAGTAGGAAGCCAAAGTTGGTACTCTGCAAGTGCAAATCTAAACATTTTATGGTGGCCAACTTCCTCGATTGCAAGTTTAATATCCCTTTTTATGCTGTAGCATGTATCAGGCTTACCATATTACTGATGTACTTTGCGGAAATTTTCATACAAGAAATTTCTTTTTGTTTTAATTTCATACATGATGACGTGTGTAAGACGATTAAATGGCCAGTCAATAGAACAGCCTTCAAGTTTAAATTCATAAGGCTATTTAAGATTAAGATAATCATATTGAATAATAGTATGGTTATTATTATTATTATATCAGATGTATGGAGGAATGAGAGGAATCCGTGGGCTGGTTACTGAGACCTCTCTCCTGGACCCTGAGGAGGGTATTCGTTTCCGTGGTTACAGCATCCCTGAATGTCAGGAGGTGAGGAAATAATTTCACACCAATTACAAATAATTAGAAACATCCCCACTATAATTGAAATTAACGTCTGTTGTTTGTTTAATTTTTTTTAGCTCCTACCTAAAGCTGATGGAGGTGAAGAGCCATTACCAGAGGGAATATTTTATTTAATGTTAACGGGTCAAATCCCAACCAGTGAACAGGTATTGTATAGAAACAATCGATTGTGAATGAATTTGGGTCTATTTGTGTGGAGTTAACACTTACCCATCAATTGATTAGTATACAAGCACATGAATATATTAATGCGCACTGTTGATAATTATCTGTACATACTTAAGCTGGGTTTTACGTTTCATTGAATTGTGTATGAACAACACATAGGTGATCTAACCTTTTGATGCTGTACCTTGTGTAAAAATAAAACTTCTTATCCCTCTACCATGTTAGCATCCATTTATGTATTACTTTGTAAACGCCCAGCTTACACTCAGTACAAAACAGAAACTTGTTTTTATCCATGTCTCACTTCAATCTCACTGTAATTAGTAAACATTACTTTGCTATATACATGTATTTCATTACAGGTGAAGGCCATCAGTGATGACTGGGCCAGTCGGGCTGCCTTGCCCCACCATGTTGTTCAGATGGTAAACAACTTCCCTGAAACCCTCCACCCTATGAGCCAGTTCAGCTCAGCTCTGTCTGCAATGCAATCAGAGAGTAAGTTCGCTAAGGCTTACGCCAGTGGAATACACAAATCTAAATTCTGGGAGGTCAGTAGATGGTCATGTTTATATGTTTCTAATTAATCCCCATTTTGTTTTTGTTTCTTTTTTTCAAGGGTACATATGAAGACAGTATGGATCTCATAGCCAAATTGCCCAGTTTGGCAGCTCTGATTTATAGGAATCTGTACAAGGATGGTAAAATAGTGGCCGTTGATCAGAACCTTGATTGGAGTGCCAATTTCTCTGCCATGCTGGGTTACGACAATCCCCAGTTTGTTGAGCTGATGCGTCTGTATCTTACCATACATAGTGACCACGAGGGGGGTAACGTCTCCGCCCATACCACTCATCTGGTAGGCTCCGCCCTATCTGATCCCTACCTGTCTTTTGCTGCTGGAATGAATGGTCTGGCTGGTCCTCTTCATGGATTGGCCAATCAGGTTTGATGATGTAATTTTTAAATTATGGTACTCGTTTTATGTTAATTAATTAACAGGAAGTATTGGTGTGGCTAACAAAAATGAAGGATGAGTTAGGAGACAATATGACGGCTGATCAAGTCAAAGAGTTTGTTTGGAACACACTTAATGGCGGACAAGTGAGCTAATTTCACTATTTTCTCTTAACCTACTGTACTACTCCTTTCTCTCTTCTCTTTCTCGCCATTTCTTGTAGGTTGTCCCAGGATATGGTCACGCTGTCCTTCGTAAGACTGACCCACGCTATACCTGTCAGAGGGAGTTTGCTCTGAAGCATCTTCCCAATGATCCTCTTTTCAAAGCTGTTGCTCTGCTTTATGACATCGTTCCGGGAGTTCTGACGGAACAAGGAAAGACCAAAAACCCTTGGCCCAATGTTGATGCACACAGTGGAGTGCTATTACAAGTATGTGTCCAAAGCTTTACTACACTTCATTTATTGTATAGTAATCATTATACAACCAATCCATACCTATAGTGTATGTACATAAATACATGTATTCAATATAGAACCCATTCACTGTTGACACCTCTGTAATGATTTGTACCTCTATCACCCAAAACTACAGTACCTAAGTCTACTGGTTCTTTGTACTATACTGCTTCTCTCTTTTTTTTTTCTAACTTAATGAGGAAACCCCTCCATATATTTTCTCGTTTCCCATTCTTTACCAATCTAACTACACCCTTCTTTATAATTATCCACATAACGTACAAAATACTTCTGTCTTATTTTATCCTCTGTTTGTTTAGCATTACGGTATGACTGAGATGAGTTTCTATACGGTTCTGTTTGGTGTATCGAGAGCTCTCGGAGTTATGGCTTCGCTGGTATGGGATAGAGCGTTGGGCCTTCCCATTGAGCGACCCAAGTCATTCACCACAGAAGCTCTGAAGAAACTAGTGTCAAAATAACAGATATATTATACCTGTTGCTAGTTACGTATCATTATATTATCGTACATTGCTATTGCTTTTCTTTTTTTTCTTTTGTGTAGTAAAAATACATAATGTATTATCCTATCCTCATCAAAACGTGTGGAAAAAAAAAATTGTCATTATCAACTTGCAATTAATACACATAATGTACAGCTGCATTTTGGATTACTAGCTCTTGATATATCTGGCAGCTATATAGTGTTGGGTGGAAAATGTGTGACATTTACCCACCCACAAAAAAAATGGTAGAAATTTTTTTTATGCAGTATAAGCATGCTGCTTCAGTATGGATGAAAAAGAGATTTTTAAAACCAACAAAATAACAGTTAGGTGCTAGTAGTGGTAGCAATTGTTGATGTTGTATTAGTTTGATTAAGTTGACTGGTATCTTGAGTATTAGAAGAGGAACTAGGAGGCGTAGTCACAGTAGAAGGAGTACTAGTGGATGATACAGTAACAGGAGGAGCTGCTGGTGCCTCAGTAGTTGATGGAGTTCCACTGCTACTCAGCTGACTGGCAAGAGCAGCTGCCGAATTACTCACTACGGCTGATAGCAGACTGCTCACTGGTATTGTAGCAATTGGTGAGGGAGTGGGAGAGCTCCCTTGGGGTGACGTAGCCTGAGCCAGTTGTGCTCTTAAAGCAGCAAGATTTTGTGGTGAAATAGAAAGTGCTTGTATTTTAGTAGCGGTAACACTCGTTGACGGGATCGTTAGGGGCGGAGGTTTCATCTTCCCTCCACTCCCAAGGGGACTTGTAGGTGATTTAGCCGATCGCTGTGAACCTGTAATGGTTGACCTACCCTGCCTCAAGGATTTAACGTGAGTAAACATCACCGTACCGAGGTGACCATACTCGTTTTGAAACACCTGGATTGTGTCGGCAGGTGACCTAATCTGAAGAAGTAGAGGAGCGCAGTGTTTCTGTAGGACGGCCTGCAACTTGTTGGCGGCTATTTGTTCAGACATCCTATTGCCAGCTGCTCCTTGAACTTGCTTGATAAACTCGCCTTCTTGTTTAAGTTGAGGAACAACGCAAGTGCGCACCAGCTCTGGACCCAGCTCAGTTAAGGTGATAACAGCGCCATAGTGGACAGCCAAACCAGAGGAGTTAGTTAAAAGAGACTCTGCCAGTATTCGGGTTATTCTAGATTGAATATTATTTACTGAGTTCGAATATTTGGAGCAAATGTTGGCGATAATCTTAGCTCCCATGTCTCGAACAGACCAGTGATCCTCTGCCTCCGGTCTGGAACACATCTTACGGTTAAGCACACAAGACAGCACCGAAGGAATCAACACATCGAGGAACTTCTCTATGGTAACAGACTCGTTGTCAATCAGTGACTTTGTCATCTTCAACAGATTCTTCAGATTGAGCAGCTTCTGCTGAGCTATGTTGCATTTGATGCCTTCGACTATGAAATTGAACAGATAAGGTAGTAACTGATACAGACCGGGATCGGTGGAGAGGCTGATGATTGCTTCTTGCCGTTTAGCATCTGACACACCCACACATGCATCACACAGCTCTCTGTAGTACAGCTGTTGTTCCATAGATAGCCCATGCGACTGCAAGGGCTTTAGTTTAGTCCATTCGCCACTAGCAACAGCTAGCTCCTCCCCTTTTTTACGCTTTCTCACATCCTTTGCCTGGACCACTGCATCCTTCTCAGGTAAAACCGAAGCGACATTCAATTTCTTCTGTTCCTGGAACGAAACCGGTGGTATATTTTCGGGAATCATTGGTTGCACGCCCTCGACCGCTAGCCAGTGCACCTTCATGGTTACATCGCAGGGTAGCTTGGGTAACGGGGAGCTAATGAGATTCACGAGGTCAATCTCTTGGTTGTCAGGGTAGTAGATCTCTTTACCACCTCCACTGCTGTGGCGTAAAGGGATGTAATCAGCACATTCAAATCCATACAATGGCTCTATGTTCTTCACTTTCAAGCTGTTGTCGAAATCAGTACAGGTCAGTTCTCTCCGTCGACCGTGCCTCATGAACTTAACAGCATTTTGAACAATCTAATAAATAGTACAATTGATAATTATGATTAGCCGTGTGGTTAAGTATTAAAGATTAAAGTATTTCAATTTTATTTTCATTAATCTTACTTCTTTTAAACGGAATTCTAAGTCTTCTGTCAACCTTTTGCAGACTTCTTCATCTAAACTTGATATTCCAATTGATTCTCCGATTACTTTTATCGACTCCAAAGGAAGCAAGTGGTGTTCAGACGTATCCTCTACTTCCATAGATTCCGCCATAATGTCCAAACGAAGGTGTGGCATGCATAATTATTTTTTTGGGTGTGTCAACTACGCCCATCACTCCATGGCAACGTAACTAGAAGCATAATGGCGGCTGCTGCAGATCCTCCTCTTTCCAGCCTAATGGCTCCTTTGAAACCAATTGGTGAATCTGTACCGAATAACCTCACCGAAACTAGTAAGCCAGTTGTATAGCCATAGATTTTATATTTCAATAATGTGGCAAAATTTAAACAATAAACAGGAATATTCTCTCACCTGAAAGACCATCACCTGCTAAAGGCAAGACCGAAAGCTGTCCATTTTGAGGGCTATAAAGTTGGAAAGCTGCACCAACAGACACTGGTATAGCACAATACATCCTGTACATCATCATTTTAATTGTATGTGTAAACATTTTCACACACACATGCAGAGTCTAGTCAATGGTTCACCAGATACTCTCAGCTTCCATATCATCCCACCGACCACACAGTACTTCAAAATAGTGTATCACAAGAAGAGAAGCAAGCTAATGCCAGGTCTTGGGCTATCGATCAGCGTCCAATTCAAACCAGATCAATGGAAATATTACTACGACTGTGTTAGAGTACATTGCAAGGTATGACAGAGTAGGTCTATTGCTTAATAGTTATAATTACTAGGGGTTTACTCTTAATTAGTTATCAATGCACATTTTTTGACCAACACATTGAAATTTCCTTATTTTTCAGGGTAATGAGAATATCCTCATTCCTATTCATGCATACCCAGCCATGGATGTATCAGATTTTCCTCGTTCTGTCACATTCCAGCCGACGCCCATAGGCCAAACGAGGTCACACCTACTCACACTTCAGTCTGGTATACCTGTGGATTTCGAATATAAGCTTGAACAAGAGGAGACCCACCCTGCATTCACAGTGGCTCCAATGAATGGTAGTACACTGATACTAAACACATCCCATACTGATTGCTATAATGACTATTGGGAAGACTTATAAATTACAATTCTTGTTGTTAACTATAGGAACTGTGTCTGGGAATGGCAAGACTAATATCAGAGTCACATTTGCTCCCACGGAGTTTGCAACTGCAGTTATGAAACTGAAGGTAATTGAATTATATGTATACAGTGGACTCTCGCTATTCAGACCCTTTGACCCAATTATTTTATCTACTAATTCCATAGAAAGCTTTCCTTGTAAATATGACCACCTCAGTAAATTAATCAGACCACTTCATATTGTTTCAAGGGTGGTCGGATTAGAGGGACTCCACTGTAGTTATTGTAATTTTTGTTTACTGTCCTTTGACTACCAGCTTGAAGTATCCCAGTTCAATTCCAAGCCAGTATACTGTACATTCACCGGCACCTCTACTCCTGGTCTTGGAACGTACGTAACCGTGGGGTTTATCAATATTCTTGATAAAATTATTGCTTGATTAAAATTTTTGTAGGGATCTATACAAAGAGAAGCAGAAATTATTACACAAAGCGGCTCCAGTAAAAGCTCCACCCACCAAGGTTTCTACAAAGAAACAGAAAGCAAGACGAGTTATTCTTTCAAGTAAAGAACAGAGTGAAGTGATCTACGAGGGGGTGCGGTTCCCACCCAACCTTTACACACCAACTGCTGTGTCTCACGTATTGAACCAGGAACCAGGCAAACTGAAGGTGTCCCAGTTAAGACAGGCTTCTTCACGAGGAGCCAAGGCATGTAGCAGTAATGGAGATAATAGGGAATCCAGTGGTCAACTAAAGGAGACAGTTTTTATTAAAAGAGTTAAAGAAAAAGCCGATAACGAAGCAAAGAATAAAATTAAATGGTAAAATAAAGTTTATTTGTTAGGTCATGTGAGTATCAGATAATTACTGTTATAAAGGGTTACACAGTTGGGTTACGATCTGCTCAGCGAACAGTCAAAGGATGAGATTATCAAGGAGAGAGGGCTAGCTCAGAAAATATATAGAGTAAGTATACACTATAGCTATCCATTGCTTTTAAGGTCTTTCAGTTAAATTAATTTATTACAAATTAGACTAAGAGTCATATAATGGACAGTGAGGAAACCTGTAAACAGAAGAGTACTGTATGTATCAAGAGGAAAACATGGCGTACTGTCTATAGCAATACTGATACAGGAGTATGTATACATACTGTATATACTATAGTATATCTAAAGTACTGCTACTATTCCATACAGGATAAAACCAGAGACATGCAGTCCACGGACAACGCTGTGCTCTTTGATATTCTTTCCAACGATCTTTGGGACACCAAACACAAGGCCTTGCAGAGGTTTGTTGCAGCCGCGAGAACTGTCATTGTAAGAAATCGATGCCAAGCCAAATTAGAGAAGCTAAAGGAGTTAGTGCGAGCAGTAAAAAGAGGGGAAACAATCACCGATACTAGGTCGGCAGAGGATGGATCATTATCTCAACTACTGAACCTCTCTTTCTCTCCTTTGAACCTCAAGCGTTGTGTTTTTCCTGAGTACAAAGTTGATTCCAGAGCAGTCAATACCACCATTCCAATGGTACTATAAATCATGCATATCCACCATTGATAAAGACAGATTTACATTTATCAAATTCAACTTTGAACGTCACGTTAACGATTCGTACTCTTTCCATGTATTTGCTTACATTACGTGAACGTTACGTAAACATTACATTTATAATGTAAATCCACCGCCTTTAAGCACTAACAATGTTGTGATCACATTGCATATACTGTACTACATGTACATTATAATTATGTATTTTGTATAGATATCCTCTAATACTCCTATACCCACTACTCCAGTTCAAATCAATACAACCCCTAATATAACCATGATGGAGCTAAGGGTAAGCCCCTGTTATAATTAATTCCCAGTCAGCATAACATGATGTGCATGTACATGTAGGTACCAGAACAATACAAGTTATTAGGGTATTCAAAGTTACTTGTACCATCGAAGAATGCATTCACTATTCCAGATATAGAGGAAAGACCATTACTGACTGGAGCTGAGGTACATACACATACACCCGTACATGTACATATAATTATGAATGTATCCTGTAACATGCATGGTAGATATACAATGTACATGTATGACTACTGTATGCTGAAGTACATGTACATGTACATATAATGTACATTTATGTATTGCATTATATATTATTAAATATGTTGTACTATTGCATGCTGAGGTACATACATGTACATGATTACATTATTATAATTATTATTATTATACTATTATTTTCATGCATTGTAATAGGATGAGTATCAGGATCTGACTCCAATACCTGGTGTTCATCCATCCTTTATTCCGAGCCCATTACTAGCCAAAGGAGGTCAAACAAAGCAACCATTAACAAAGGACAAGAAGACTGATGACAGAGTTAATGAAGTCAATGACATTATTGTGGAAGATACTGAAGAGTGTTTGGAGGTTATCCCTCTAATTCCACCCCCATCAATGTTTGTCACACCAAATATGGCACACAGGATTCACGTCAGTATAATACAGTAGCAATAATACATGTATACATGTATGTACATGTACATGTATTATATTGTTTGTTTGTGTATAGAATCCTTGTCCCAGTGTGGTAGCCGGACTGAGACCCATGATTCCAAACTCTGAAGTCACTTATGAGCATAACCTATTGCCACTCCCCTCTCCGACCCTTGCACCACACCCACAACCATTCCTTGATCCAGAGGTATTATTAATATTATGAGCGATCTGTAGTTATTATGTACATGTACGTTTGCTCTGTGTTCTCTATAGGATGGTATTTCTGGTATCATGAAATGGAAGCAATTCAATTCTCCGTTCTTGTCATGTTTGGACGATCAGACTGATTTAGCATCGTCATGGCAACCGATATTGAGTGACACCGTATCGAGTGATCTTCTCCCAATGATAACAGACCCTGAACAATTTACCGGTCAACAAGAAGGGGATCTTTTTGATAACAAGTAAGACAGCATGTATGGTATCCATTAATGCAGTACAGTATACCATCTTATACATGTACATGTACATGTATATTAGTAATAAATATTACACCCCTGTCAGGGCTTTATCGCGTATACACACGAAATGATATTCAATAATCCCGAGGGCGGAGCCCGAGGGATTATTGAATATCA
>JAYJLX010093898.1:0-22856 GCA_036873525.1 Chalinula nematifera
GTCATGATCTGTTTAATATCCTAACAATTAAATCTCTTTCAAGTTGTAATTACCTAGCTGCAACCATGCCCATGTCTTGCACACATGCACATTTTAGCGCGTGTGATACTATGCCACTATAATATCACTGCATTCTGCTTTATTGAAATTGATGATTTTAAACACTCAAGCAATCTCTGTTTCACATGCATCACTGAAAGCTAGGATTAGTTGTCAATTGAAAATTTAGGTTACGGTTTAGCTACTCATAGAAGTAATGTACAAGTGTTGTAAACTCTTCAGCAAATTCCTATTGATAATAGCTAAAGAAGTGTCAACTTCTTCCGCGGTGGCATAAAATTTGGTAATGCACTTGTTATTACTTCAGGAAATGAGTACCTTTTGAAGGAATTTGGTGTGTTAAAATATACTATTAAATGGTACTGTGGTATTTTAACAAAAACAAAACTTGATCAACATAGTTGAATTAACAACAATAAAGCAGTAATAAAAATTTTACGCATTATGTATTAATTAAGTAAAATAAAAGTAATAAATACAATAATTGATTCATAGTCATGGACTTTTTAATGCACCACAGGCATGTTTTTTTTGTGAATGCTATTTGGTTGAACCTGTTTCTTTTCACATTTTGCTATTTGATTTCTTGTAGAGTAAAACCACATTCAAGATTAAATGAAATGATGAATGAATTTAAAAAGTAAACTATTTTATTTACCACATCGAAGGTTAAAGTTGATTGTTTTAGATTATCATTACGAAAGTGTAAAGGCGTAGGTGATTCTGTCACTTTTGGCATTTCAGAAGATAGTTTTGTTGTACCTAAAGCCGTCATATTTTTGAAAATTATACAAGGTACTTAATAAGCATTTTTTAACAGTTGTTTGCTTAATGTGTTTGTTTTTCTGTTTTTAAGAACCCTGGGAACTGCACATTAGCAGTAAGAATGGCAGACTGTATTTCTTTAATCCAATAACTAAAGAAAGTAGATTTGATCCGCCACAAGCATCGGTTGCAAACTATGTGTAAGTATAACCTGCACTAATATGTTTTATGATTTTTTGCTCACAGTGGTAGATCCAGTTTGTTAAAATTAGAGAGGTGGTAATGATATTAGCATACAATATAGCTAATTGCATCTGTGTAATATTGGTTGTGCTAAATTTAGTACTTTGTTTAAGGGAGGGGTCAACATTATACATTCGTCGAACGTACTGAGCTGTCAGAAATCAAGCAGTACAATTGTATTATACAATGATTGATCATACTACAATGGTATGCAATGGCCAGTGTCAATACAGTGTTGTATCCAGCTGTTATATGTAACTCTGTGGTGATAGATACTATTGCAACGAAAAATATGACTCATTAATATGACTCTCTATTGATCATAATATAGTACTGGTAGTATAATCATCTAAGATCGCATACACAGGTAGATTAAGTCCTTAGTCAGGTTGAGACAGCTGCTAATACATGTTATCAGTAGCAAACAATGATGTTCAGTCAACCGTGCAGCTAAAAACAAGCTAAATTATTTACAAGCGGCTGTGACGTTCATTGACACATATTATTACAATACAGTCACATGAGATTTTTCAATAGATTGACGTCATCAATCGTAGTTATTTGCAAGCAGTAATGGCGGAGAGTGCTTCTTCGAGCAAAAGTCCGGTGATGTTCCACTATGATACTGAAGACGCCACCAGGTTGGAAAAGTGCCTTAAGGTGTAGTCTAACTTTTATTAGTTCCCCGTAAAGAATCTGTGTTTGTTGGCCGAGCACTCTTTGTACCTGAAAATGGCGGCAGAAAACCGACAAATGGCTTATCTCTTTTAAACCTTAAAGCAAATCGTTACGGGGTTTTTATAGCATGTAAACCTTGAGGTAAAATGTAGCTAATGCAGATTTCAGCGCTGTAGCACAATGGGAACATCACTTGACTTTTCGTCAAAGGTATGGAAAGTATCAACAGGAAGTGGTACTGATGTCGCCTGTCTTTATTATTTTGGAGAGTTTCAGGGTCTAGCATCTTTAGCAAAGGATAGCTCTATTTAATGTAACTTATGTAGGCTTAAAAAAACTGTTTTAAACTGGAGTTATGATCAACTAAAAAGTAGCCATTTTTCCCCCTGTTTAAGCCTGACCTAATTGGCCTGTGCACAATGATAGTTTCATCCAATGCAAGGTTTTTGTTGTTACTACTGTGCCAAGGTACAGTTGTGCTAGAAGTGCTCGATAAAGTTGACTAGGTTCTGTAAACCTGCGTAGGTGCAATTATCGCACTGCAACATGACACTAGTAGGTATGAATCCTCTTATATTCTAAATTTAATCACTCCAGCTGCATGAACCATGTGCTATTATATATTATTATTCTGCGTTTTTATTCACTATGCCTGTATAGTATGGTGCTATTGCACCGCTACAGTTGTTTTTTTTTCTAACCTTTTTACTGCAGTAAAAAAAGCTACGTTTAGACTAATGAGGTTCTAGTGCACCCTGTAGATGCTTTGTTTTTACCGACATGTATAGGCCAGTTTGGTTAAAGAACGTGTCATTGCATGACCATACTATGTTACAGTTTTGTTTTGTAAGTGTTGCACTGCAAAGCTATGTGAATCTTTCAGCAAAATGCTAATCTGATTCAAAAAAAGAAACACATGATTAATACCTGGGACCGCCTCAAAATGGTGAAACAATTTTGATCCAGTATACTTTAATAGAATTCTTTTTTGTACAGATCAATAATAAAAATACAGAATGAAAATTAACTCAATGAGTTGAAAAATTGCAAAAGCATTTTTAAGTCAAATCTTTGTTGAGTGATTAGCGTAGTGTCTCTACACTTTTTTTGTTTGAAGTTCACATCAGCAAAGCTGTGCTTGTGTCCAAACAAAATGATACTATACAGTGAAAACATGGACTGATGAATATGATAGATAAGTAAGCAAAATAATGAATTAAACCAAATCATATACTAATGAAAGACTAAAGTGCTGAACCCTTGCGATCATGCATGTATACCTCGATGTATACACATTTCACAACAGAGTTTTTTTACACACCAGTAAATTTTAGTTTGCAGTCAAGAATGCACATGCACACATCATTGACAAACACCACACACTTTACAGTAAAACACAATATATAGCTTCTTCCAAAAGTAAGAATTCTTCACACTGGGAAAAATTTACAAATGTGAAGTAAACTTGCAGAGCAGGTCATCAGTTTCATTAGACAGACACCAGCATTTTTACATCGATTTTCCACTCACAAAACTCACAACTAGTGCATCACAAGAGTAAAAGTGAATCTGAGTCTTCTTCACATGTTTTAGAAATTCTAGGGCCATGCCATGGCCAGGCCAACATGCCATCCAGGGCATTCTAAGCATGATCAACCCAAGCCGTGAAGCATTCAGCATCAGAGACCATGATATAAGAAGGCTTGACTGAAATTTTTTTTTTTGCAACATTGCAACGTGCAACATGTGCTCAAGGGGCGTGGTCTAAAAAAGATGGTCACCAGCGAAACTATCGATCAAAATACTCAAAGATCTTTGTCTTAACCTTGGCCCATGTTTTAAAAAATCCTTTGAATCGTGGAATATCGACATCAACTTCGACATTGACATCAGTGTCAGTGAAGTTCTACTATCAAGTATCCAAAGAGATTACGTGGTGGCACACTGACACGCGCACACACCCTGACACACACAAACCGACTACTATAACCCTCCGCCCACACTCGGGTTAAAAATATTTCTATGTGACAACTTCAAATCATTCAATGTGGACGATGAATATGGAGTTCGTGGTAAATAATTTATATTTTAGTTCAACAAAAATAGAAAGCCTTACGGCTGTATGAGTAGTACTTTTTGACTCTATTATTTCCGTAATATACGTTTAGCATAATGAACTGTTGACAATAAAGATGATGCTACCTAATTACACAGGTAGGTTAAGTCCTGAATCAAGCTGAGACAGCTGCTAATACATGTTGTCAGTAGCTGACAATGAGGTTCAGTCAACTGTGCAACTTAGTACAAGCTAAATTGTTTACAAGTCTCTGTGATGTTCATTTACGCATGTATTAATATTATGATATAATGTATACAGTCACGTGAGATTTTTAATTGATAAACGTCATTCGTAGTTGTTTATTTGCATGCAACAGTGGCAGAGTCTTCTTCTTTGAGCTAATGTCTGGTAGTGTTCCACTATGATACTGGAGGTGCCATCAGGTTAGAAAAGTTTCTTAAGTGTAATATAACTTCTGTCAAAGTAACTGAAGAACTGCTTCTGTTGTCGGAGTATCAGGCTTTCTTGTAGCTAAACATGATGGAAAAAAAAACCATGAATTGTTATTTTCTCTAAACCTTTGCAGTGAACCGTTTGTTACTTTTGATAGCATGGATAACTTGAGTTTAGATGTAGCCAAGACAAATTCCAGAGCTAAAGCATATTGGAAACACTACCGGAATTTGCGTTTGAGGTCTAGAAAGTATCAATGGAAAGCTGTACTGATTTCGTTCGTCTTTATTATTTTGCAGTGTTTAGCAATGGATAGCTTTACTGTATGCAACTTATGTAGGCTTCTAAACTGGAGTTATGATCAACTAAAGTTTAGCCATGCTCAAATCATTGTTATATTTTGTATTACTCCTGCTCAAAGGTATTGTCAGATCATTTGGTTTGCCTGCATTGAACAGCTGCTAGAATTTTAACGTCCAATTCAAATCTGTTGGCTCCTGCTCTTCCATCAATATGTTGAATTATTTTTCAGATTAAGTCCTGGATCAGGCCTTTACAGCCGTAATATAGGCAAGACATACATGCATCTTGTATAATCTTAAGAAAATACATGGTGACAGAGATTTTAACGATTTATCATATAGACTCTGCATCTCATTTCCTTTACCACATTTTTAATATGTATATCAGGAATCAATCTACGTACACTGCAAGGTATTTTAACTGGAAACAAACAGAATCTTCTTTCCTCATAATGGAATTTCGAACTTTTTAGTTCCTATCAATATACTAACAGATTTTTCAGCATTAACCTTCAATCAATTCTGAACCAACCAAGATTCCTGTGTTAACAGGTCATCATGTGCTAATTTAGTTACTTCATTCACCATGGTACCAGAACAATGAAGCTCACTGTCATCGGCATGCATATTAATAGACATACCTGTATTTTGCAAAGCAGATGGCGTGTTGATGTAAAAAAAAAGAGATGGAACTCCAACTGTAGTATCAATCCAATCTGACATTAGTCCATTAACAATGACTCATTTTTTATGCTACTCTAAGTGGCCCATAAACCATTGCAGGATGTAGCAATTAAACCATCGCAAGCCATTTTTTAAATCAAATCATCATGACTAACGCAATCAAATGTCTCTGCTGAATCCATAAAAAATGCTCAATACACTGATTTTTATCTTAAGTGGACAACCATGATCCAGTAACCCTGGAAGGACACACTGATTGGAACAGCCGTGTCTGTATTCAGAGTGATAAGGAGAGAACAAGTGGTGATATAATAGATAGTCTATTATTTGGCACTAAACAACTTGGTCTAATATTTTTGACAATGTAGAAATAATCAGCAGGACCAGTGACTTTCCTCTTTTTTTGGCATTGGAGTTATTAGACCATATTTCAGGAATACAAACAGTGCATAATCTCAGATTAATGATATGTCAGCTGAGGAATGCAGAATTATAGATTTGCTAAGGAATACGGCTGTAGTATTATTGTAACCAAAGGCCTTGTCATGTCAAGATTCTTTAAATAACTCCATATCAGAAAATCATCCACTTCTTCAAAATCGAATTAGGAACCTAGTCTATTTGTAGGTGTAGGCATATTACGTAGGACTAGTACTTGGATTGATCGAAGAGGATTCAACGATATCTTCAATGATGACATGTAAATTACTGACTTAGAACGTCTGGATCAAATGGATAGTCAGTCGTTCGGTCCACCTTAGCCTTACGCTTAAGGTAGCTAATGTGCATCCAAATAAAAAGATTCATGTAATCGGGATAAAGTTGGCTTTATGAAGTCGTATTTGTTGATAAGCAACATTGCTGGAAGATCTGTACTCCTTCCATGAGGTGTAATCATTATATCTAAGGGCTTTACAATATGCTAACTGCTTTGCTTTCTTTGCCAGTTTTGCAGCTGTAAAATTCCACCAGTCATGTCAATTGTCATGAACACGTACTCTCCTTAATGGGCATAGCGCCTCCAAGACATACTGAATAAGATTTAAGCACTCAACATATTCATCAACATAGGATAATTTCATAATCTCATTCCAAATGTACAGACATTTTAAACATTTATATACAATTTCTGGGTCTTTCAACACCCAATATGATTGGTAATTTATGTAATGAACAGGTTTTAGAATCTTCGTACCATGATAAAAACATAGTTTTGAAACCATGTGGTCACCACTAACTGCGTAAGGAGACATTTTCATATTGGAAAAACAGGGTTGTCAGAATGAAGTTGCTTTATCTGTATAGTAACATGTAGGCTCAGAAATGACAGTTTTAAAATGGAAGTGGGTCTATACACACAATAATACAGATACAGATCGTTTGCGAATACCTGGGAATAGTGTTGAGCGATTCTGATATCCAAATACTCGATACTTGATTATTTGAAGCGATATTGATTGGCACCGACTCATTGGGGAAGTTTGATACTGAGCTATTTAACCATTAATGGTATATAATTATCCACAAGGTTATTTGTTATTATTCAAGAATGTTCTTTTATTTTAAGGTTCAAAAAAAATGCTTTTTAATTATGCATGCAATGAGTAAGTACTCAGAATGATCTCGATACTACAGATTTTGCAGTCTCAAGTAGAAAATTGTCATATTGTCCATCACTACCTGGGAATAACTGAACCCAATTTGACTAAAGGTCACCAAAAGAGAGATCAGGTCTGGAATAGGAATATGAAATTACTGTAAAATTGTTCATGTTTAAATTACTATTGCCATTTAAACTCAGTTTTCATCCACAGTGGCCAGTAGAGCCCAAGAATTTGCAAACTTTAGGACAGCCTCTTTTACCCTATGTTCTAAATACTTTACTAATTTGTGCACATGCAAAAAAAAAACTTTATCGTGGTTACGGCTGGTATTTGCAACATCAAATTGACAAGCTTCTGATCAGAGCCTATTGCATTGTTTGATGTATTAATTAGCCTATGGAAGCTTCCTTTAATGAAAAGTACTGCAGTGTTAAGTGAAATAAAGCTTTTACTGATACCGTTAACAGATATAAACATATCCTATAGAGCAAATAAAGTCTGAGATAAGATGTAGAAAAAACAAAAACATTGTAATAATAGCAATAACCTGTGAACCAACCAGCCTTTTTTATGTTTGTAGCTGATGGAAGTTAATGACAAGCAGCACTTATTGAACTTCAAAGCAGGCTTTTTTTGATAGCAGTTTTTCTGATTTTTTTTTTCTGATTATTTCAGAGGAACTGCTGAAAGCTGGGATTGGTTAAATGCAATCCATGTTAAGTTTCTCTGAAATTAGATTTTGTAATGAATATGCATAGCTTAACGTGTACTATAGGATTTATATGCATGCGATTCAAGTCAAAGTGCAAAAATTACCACAAGAGACAAAGCCAAGTGCATTATTTACCTAAAGGCGTGGGGGAGGGTTGTAGTTATTGCACTAGCTTGTTTGTGTAAGTTTGTGTGTTGTTGTATAATGTCTATGGATACTTGATGCTGAAATTACAGTACTGAAATGTACTATGTATGATTACAATACATGGCCAGAGTCAATGCAGTGCTATATCCAGCTGTTAATTTTTTCGTTGCAATAGCTGTCATCAACATAGTATAGCCACAGCAAAAGTTATGACAGCTGGATGTAACACTGTAATTAATTAGTTGCAGTGATATTTATGTTGTGATTTTGTTCCATAATAATTTTTTTATTTACTACTGTACAGTATTAATCATAAAAGAAGTATACGCTTTTTTGATTGCACTGCTGTATTACAGTTGCATACAATGTTATATCCTGCTGTCATAATTCTTTGTTGCAGCTATACCGTATAGCGGGATTTATTGACGAGAAGAAATGTTGACGAGAAGTTGGAAATGGCTGTTTGACGAGTTTTACTCGACGAATTAATAACAATAGTCGACATTTTGTTCTCTTTCTTTGCGTACGTCGTACGTACCATAGGCGTAGTATATGGGCGTGGTACACGTGGAATAAAATTAGACGTGTTTTTATAATGACGATTTTTTAAAATTCGTCATATTCGTCACAGTTTGTCCGTCGTCAATAAATCCCGCTATACGGTATTATATTAATAGATAACTGTTGTAACAAATAATTATGACAGCTGGATAAAATACTGTATTAAAAAAGGACTGCTTTATTAAAAAAAAATAAGTACTTTTTTTTGCTTACTACTGTACATATGTTTGAAATACTGGAAGTGTCAAGGCCAGAATCACAGGATACCAGCGAGCCTTAGCATCATGGTGCTATTATCCCGCACGATAGAATCCAAGCCACAAAATGAGTTTTTGTATCTGAAGTAATGAGGAATATGGTCCAGCAACTACTAATGCTATTACAAAAGTCACTGTGTCTTGGCAAAAATAACAGATTGCATAAATATTTAGTCTTGGCGGTAACATCAACTAGCGAAGTATTATGAACATGATAGTCATCATTATTAATTCATAGAAATGTTTAATATGAAATAGAAGTTGTAGAAACGTTTTTAGGCAGTTGATGAGTTTTGAAAGTGTCTTTGAGGGTTACCTTAAAATCTTGTTAAAAACTTTTTTCTTTCATATATTTTGCCTGCTTATGCTCCATGCAAGAATGATGAAAAAACGCATGATTTGTTTATTATTTTATAGTAAAGCTTTGGAGGTTTACAGTATAGTGCAAAAAAAAAGCTACTGTTAACCTAGTTAACGCTCTACTGTGCTAATACTTTGGTATTACCATTCAACATGCAGTAACTACTTTCAGGTACTGAGGTACTAAGATGCTGACTACTTTACACTACTCATACCCTACTCTACCTACTTACAGTACCCCTCAAAAAAAGTTGTTGCATTTTCGTTTAGTACTGCAAAATGATCGTACTACGATTATACTAAAGTGTTTTTATGTTATATTCAGCTGTCATAGTTCTCTATTGCTTAGCTATAGTATTGGTAAACAAGCAATATAACACTAATGTATGACAGCTGAGTCACAAAATGTAATAAAAACTAAGTTTAGTACAACCGGTTTGTAGTAGGCTACGAAACGAAACGAACATGCCACGGCAACTTTTTTTGAGGACTACTGTAGCTTTTTTTGCACTATACTGTAAATGAGTGGTGATTTTCACACCACTGACCAGGTTTCCTCTCCCCCACACCCCCCATTCTTAATTAATGTAGGTCACCACATGGTCCCTCCCACTTATGGGAGTCACACAGCAAGTCCCTTATTATTACACACATTACTTGCTGAGACTCAACAAGGCGCTGCCATGTCATTCGACACTAGGGCCTCGTTGGTCCCTTAGCCAGGTGATTGCCTATCACAATCATGTCCAGCCAACCGGATCGGGTTTTTACTGACTACATAACCTAAAGCACAACTTGGGTCC
The DNA here is from genome assembly GCA_036873525.1 of Chalinula nematifera. Lineage (NCBI taxonomy): Eukaryota > Metazoa > Porifera > Demospongiae > Haplosclerida > Chalinidae > Chalinula > Chalinula nematifera. The sequence continues at coordinate 9,689 of JAYJLX010093898.1, forward strand.
ACCTATTTAACACAATTGAGACCCTAAAGTTTAAACTCTTGTAACTAAAAGAGTATAAATTGTATCAGCCAGAAAGCTGTTCTGTTGGACGTACTCTACAATGTTAAACTATAGAAGTACAGCATATTTTAACTATAAGCTCTATTTTGTCAAAATATTTTTTAAGGCTAAATGGCAAAGAATGGATTTGAAGCACCACCCTGAGGAGGCTGAAACTTTAACTTGAGTATCACAGCAGTACTAGCTAAACTTTGACCGATTTCTTTTAAAATAATCACAGGGATCTAAATAAAAACGTACAAAACCGTTTAAAAATATGGCGAGTGTATTGCTTGTTAATACTCGGCGAATATACACAAAAATGCTAATCAAATTTACTCAAAAGTTAGATTAAAGCCTACGGAATAAACTGATACCTTTACTTTTAAACCTAGTCTGTTCTTCAGTCTTTTAATGAATGCCTATGTAATATGATAAACACATGGTGAATGTTTAATGAGTTACTTTCAAATATGTTGTGATGTAAATAAATAAAATTAGTAGCTCCACCTGCCTAGTCTATACTTAGCTCATAGATCAAATGATTGTGTTGAGTTGACAGATTTCTACTTAGACCATGGTCTTAATCTACCAGTGAGGGTTTTCGCATTGGGTTTGCAAAGAAGATTCACAGCTTCATTCCTAACAGCAGGGGAATTTACGGTCCTCTGTGGCAAACCCTTTTATTATCTCCGAACATATTGCAGTTGCAGTGGGGAATGGTAGATTGATGGGTCCTGTTCCTGCCCACCTGCATTAACTGATTCAGGTTAGCCCCTGAGACTTGATCCATAGGACCATAACACATGACACTGACGTGTAATTGTCCCTTTGTCCATTTGTGCCTTCCTGTAATCGTCCATTCTGCATCAACGATGGAATACCTGATGAGCTGTGCTTTCATAACTGGATGATGCGGTTCGTCTCATCCGTGGCTTGAGTCTTGGTATCCAATAAGTTAAATGAACTTGCGTGATGCATACTGGATTGCATTCTTTCACCCTATGGACCAGCACCTGCTACAAATATCCTGGGAGGGTGTGTTTGCATTGACAGAGCTTTATGGTTTAGGCTGTGCTCTGCCTCCGAATTTTTATGGAAACCATGGCCTGCTGCCTCCATACAACAGGATTCAAATTGTGTGGCACTACCTCAATGATTTCTCAGTGCTCTGCTGTCTGCTGAAGTAGCATTGCGTTTCAACGATTGTATTCCACGACCTGGGTGTTCCAATTGCCACACAGGCCCAGCCACATGGGTACCTTCCTGGGCATTCAAATTGGTACAGCATGTGGCTATGGTCATTTGTCATGGCCGAGTGTTTATGCACTCTCTATTTGCTTGTTGCCAGTAGCCCCCTTCCGCACCATTATGTCCGTCTCAATGCAATGGCCCTTGCAGATCTCCAATGGTAGAGTTACTTCCTGACAGAACGACGGCACTATTACTGGCCCTATCAGTGAGCCGAGTCATCTCCATTTGATCAGATGCCTCAGGAAGTTTTAGCATTCCAGATCCAATGGCCTCCCTCCAGGGAGGCCACAGATATATTGGTAAAAAAGTTCATCCTGGTAGTCTTGTCATGTGGTGATTTATGGCCAAGCTTGGTCCGGACAGCACATCCAGCTTCAGGTCGACAGCATGACAGTGGTGGCAGATATTCTGCAGCGTTGTGCAAGTAACTGATACACATTCTATGTTTTTACCCTGCCTACTTTCAGTTTGAGTTTACAGCAGTTCATATTCCAGGCCGTTTCAGTATAGGAGCAGATGTATTGTTTAGGGGCAACATAACTTTAGTTTTCTCTTTTTTTCCACAAGTACCTCTCATCCCACTGCTCCTATTAGACCTCTTCGTGCACCAGCAACCCAAATGGAGCTGTCCCATGTGGAACAAACAGCTGGAAACCGCCATGGTAATGGTCTCTCTGTGGCCACTAAATCCTCGGACCTAATTGGGCTGTGGCTATAACTATCTTTTTGCGCAGCCTTTGTCTGAGCTGACCCTATGTTGCTTTGTAGCATACCTATATAATGCTAACCAATATCCTTCCACCAGTACCTGGTTCTGTGATATGCCAAAATCAGCGAACTAAAATAGAATTTTTGTTAAATGGCAACTATCACAAATGAAGATAAGTTGACTCTAGCAACTTTGTTGCACTACTGTAATGAAGCTGAAATTTTATATACAGTGTATTATTGATCCTATCTATAACCTATCAGTGCAGGCCGAAAATCGCAATGACTGCTAAGGAGTTATGCAAAATCAGTCGACATTTTGGCCTTCGTTTTGCTTAGTTTTGCAGCAACTCCTGGGGTATTATCTTTGACGACACTTATAGATCCTTAAGAAGTCCATAGCAAATGTGTGGTAACTGGGACAGATGTAATTAATTATTTATTAATTTAACTATTATGTATGTATATATAAGTATTAATGTTTTAGTTGTTTGGCCAGAATGTGTTGTTGGCCTTGGTTAGTTGTGGTATAAAAATCGTTGTTAACCGTGAGATATTATTACATTGGCGACGAGGTAAATCGGTTTGTCATGTCAGGGGCACTGGTGTTCGGAGAATTTGACGGGAGTAAGGACTCCTGGGAGGAATATGCTGAGCGGCTCAAGTATTTTTTGATTGCTAATGATATCAAGGAAGCTGCAAGGAAGAAAGCTGTTCTCCTCACGTCAATTGGTCCGTCGACCTTTTCGCTATTACGATCATTAGTCACTCCAGACGGGATCACTGGTAAGAGCTTCGATGAGCTCTTGGCTGAGTTAGAGTCACTTTAGCCCCAAACCGTCAGAGCGGTTCAAATTCAACTCGTGCGTTCATAAGCCGGGTGAGTCGGTATCAACATTCGTGGCAAATCTCAGAGCATTGGCTGAGCACTGTAACTTCGGTGAGTCACTGGAACCCATGTTGAGAGATCGTATCGTGTACGGTATTAATGACAAGCCCATTCAGAAGGGCTGTTGGCGGAGTCAAGTGATAAGTTCACATTCAAGCGTGCTGTTGAACTGGCTCTTGAACTCGAGATGGCTGATCGTGACATGAGGCTGCTACATACGTCAGGTCAAAGTACAGAGAGGATGAGTGGTTTTAAGCAGGAAGTCGTACACCAGTTGACTGAATCTAAGAAAGTCGTTAAACGTAGCAGACCAATCACCACTTGTTTCAGATGTGGAGATAGACGGCATATTGGCGGAGTCAACCAGCACCGAGCACCATAGTATGTAACTCCTGTGGCAAAGCTGGGCATATCCGTAAGGTATGCAAGTCGACTCAACCACGACAGGTTAAAATCAGAGGTAAACCACCACCAGAATCTCGTACTGTTCATCAGGTGCAACTAGTGCAGAATCCAATGCCGGAGGACGAACGTGAATCCTCTGATGTGGATAAACACTTATTTTGTTTGAAACCAAATCTCCTCCATTGCTAACTGAAATCCTGATTGATGATAGGAAGGTTACCATGGAGATTGATACTCGAGCCTCTGTTTCTGTGATGTCTGAGAAAGTATTCTTTGAGTTGTGGCCAGGGAGGGACTTGAAGCCCACCAATACCCAGTTGTGTAATTATGGAAACACCCCACTTCCATTATGTGGTTTAACCTCTGTGAAGGTCAGCTACCAAGGTCAACTCCAACAATTACCTTTAACTGTTGTTAAGGGGACAGGCCCTTCGCTATTGGGTAGAGACTGGTTAGCCTCGTTGGTGATGGGTTAGAGGCAGATTCACGCCATAGCAGCACATGATTCGTCATTACAGCATGTACTCCGACAGTACCCTAATGTTTTTCAAGAGGGCTTGGGTACGCTACAGGGTTTTCAAGCAACATTACATGTCAGTGCTACCGCTACACCGAAATTCTGTAGACCCCACCCGATTCCGTATGCGTTTCAAGAACGTGTGGATGCAGAATTGGACAGGTTGGTCCGGGAGGGAGTATTGGAGCCCGTTGATGTATCGGATTGGGCTGCTCCTATCGTGTCAGTAATGAAGAAGGACAACCGTACAGTGAGGATTTGTGGAGATTTTCAGTTAACCATCAATCCCGTGTCAAAGCTCGACATTTTTGCCATGCTCGGGAAGGGACGCATTTTCCCTAAAATCTATCTGAGTCATGCCTATCACCAGCTTCTACTAGACGATGAATCCAAGAAGTATTTGGTAATCAACACCCGTAAGGGTTTATTTCGGTATTTACGTCTCCCATTTGGCGTCTCGTCAGCCCCGGGAATTTTTCAGCGGGTAATGGAGTCATTATTGCGTGGTATTAAAGGTGTTGCTGTGTATTTAGACGATATTCTGATCTCAGGAGCCTCAGAAGAGGAGCATTTGGCTATCTTGAATGAAGTATTGTCCCGAATGGTCAGAGCAGGATTACGAGTGAAGCTGAGTAAGTGTTCCTTTTTACAATCAGCCGTGACGTATCTTGCATGTTATCAGTCAACAAGGGTTACACCCACTCCCTCAGAAGGTGGAAGCCATTCGTGATACACCAGTTCCAACGAACATCCAGCAATTGAAGTCTTATCTGGGTTTACTGACATATTATAATCGGTTTCTTCCTAACATGTCATCAACTCTGGCTCCATTGTACTCTCTTCTTCGCAAAGGCCATCATTGGACCTGGACTGAGAGTCAGCAGCGAGCATTTGAACAATCAAAAGAGAATTTGATGACCTCTGATTTTTTAACCCATTTTGATCCAGGTCGCCCACTACTTCTAGCCTGTGATGCTTCAGCCTATGGTATAGGTGCTGTGTTGGCCCACCGCATGCCAGATGGGGGAGAGAGGCCCATTGGGTACGTATCCAGGACACTCAGCAAGGCAGAACAGAATTATTCTCAAGTGGAAAAGGAGGGTTTAGCGTGTGTTTTCGGAATTAAGAAGTTTAACTCATACTTATTGGGCACCCATTTGAATTGATTACGGATCATAAGCCACTACTTTCACTGTTTAAAGACGCAGCAATATCTGCTCAAGCCTCTGCTAGGATCCGTTGTTGGTTGTTGTTTCTATCATCCTACGAGTATCATGTAGTGTTTCGCAGAACTACTGATCACAGTAATGCTGTTGCACTCAGTTGATTACCATTGACCGTCACACCTCCAACAAACGAAGAACCTCCTGAGTTAGTTTTATTAATGGAACATCTGACCAATTCACCGGTAATGGCTATATTGCTGAATGGACACAGAAAGATTCCAAGCTATCCCGAGTGTTGCAATTCGTCCAACAAGGTTGGCCAGGGGCCGTGTCAGATGCTGTCATTCAACCATTTTTCAACCGTCGTAATGAGCTGTCCATCCTAGATGATTGTATCCTATGGGGTTCCCGAGTGTTTATTCCGGAACCAGGTAGACAAGCGGTTATTAATGAGCTGCACGGAGGTCATCCAGGAATGTCTAAAATGAAGTCACTCACTCGTATGTATGTTTGGTGGCCTGGAATGGACGGCGATCTTGAGCATTCAGTCCGGTTGTGTGAAGTCTGTCAATCGGTTCAGTTTGTACCTCCAGTAGTTCCTCTCACACCGTGGAAATGGCCATCACGACCATGGGTTAGACTACATATCGACTTTGCTGGTCCATTAGACAATCGTATGTTTCTGATTGTGGTCGATGCCCACTCTAAGTGGATTGAGGCTTTCCCAACCTCTGGATCCACTTCAGCTGTTGTTATTCGATGTTTACGAACTCTATTCGCAGCATTCGGACTACCAGAAACCATCGTATCAGACAATGGTACATGTTTCACAAGCCAAGAATTCAAGGAGTTCCTCCGTGAGAATGGTATATGTCATGTCACGTCCGCTCCTTATCATCTGGGTTGGCGGTAAGGGCGGTACAAATCGTTAAAAGTGGACTCAAGAAAGTTGTTCAAGGCGACATTTCAAGTCGATTAGCGATTTTCATATCGTATGACACCTCATACCACCACTGGCGGTACTCCAGCAGAGCTTCTGTTTGGAAGACGTTTTCGAAGCCGGTTGGATCTAGTAGTGCCTTCTCTCACTAAACGGGTAATGGAGAAGCAGGAGCGACAGAGAACAGCTCATGACAAGCAGACCACGGGAAGGGTATTCCAAACTGGTGACAAGGTTTATGTGTATAATGTCACTGGTCCCAGTAAGTGGTCTCCTGGTGAGGTGTTGAACAGATCCGGTGGAAGTATGTATCGAGTGCGATTAAGCAATGGACAAGAACGTCGTTGTCATGCTGATCAGATGAGGTCAAGGATAGCTTCAGATCAGGAGGATAAAGAGAGTTGATGGGAACTGAATGAAGAGGACGAATGGATAGGTATCGGTGATTCATCAGTACCTACGACTCAAGTAGAGCTTCCTAGAGATCCACCGTATCCAACTCGTGATAGACGACCCCCAGATTGGTATTCACCTACTCATTGACTATTGACAGATTTTTGGTATGTGCATCTAATTATAATTCATAGTATTATTGTATTTCTTAATGTATTTCTTAATTATTTCTGTTAGGGGAAGGAGATGTGGTAACGGTTAATTATTGACAGATGTAATTAATTATTCATTAATTTAACTATTATGTATGTATATATAAGTATCAATGTTTTAGTTGTTAGGCCAGAATGTGTTGTTGGCCTTGGTTAGTTTTGGTATAAGAATCGTTGTTAACCGTGAGATATTACAAAATGCCTTTATCACTTCAGTACCATTTAGTACCGACCGGAACAAAGTTGGAATCATCGTAGAAGTTAGTTGCACACAAGAAAAACGAACAACCATCTTTTCCCAATCTTAATACATTGTTAATTTGTGGCAAGTGTAAAATAACTTAGGTACGGTTGCAGTTGTTAAATTGCAACATCAAAGTACTGTCCCAGCATAAAGCACTGTCCCAGGTATTAAGTGGCCTGTGTTAGAGGAACTTATTCCGACTACTCGATACTTGTTCAGCTCCACTATGTTTGGGAGGACTTACAAGAGCATTCAATCAATGTGCTGCGTAGGTTGTGAGCAGTGTGATCGGTGACAATTACTTAAAGCGGGTGATTCAGTGAGCAGCATAGCATGCTTATTGAGTATCTTTGGTTCCATGCGGTCGGGCGAGTTTACCACAACTTCCAATCACCCATGCCCACTCGAGGTAGGTGACATACAGGTGTAGCCATCCAACAGTGATGAGTTTGGTCAGCAAAGCAGGCGTAACACTTTCCCTCGGGAGAGTCACCGATGGTAGTATATGCCTGGTAGCTGCAATGCTGGCATACCTATCCCTGTGTCATAGGCCGATTGTTTATTCGCGCAGATAGTCTGCCACTGTCAAGGCATGGTTTAACATCAGCACTGCCTTTTAAAGGCTGACACGGGCGTTCATTGGTCTTTGGAGCAGCGACACCAGCACAGGCTAGCTTTTCAGACTTAGTCATTCACACATTAGGTTGTAAGTGATCAGCAGCTTTTACAATGTATAACTTCCCCTGGTGTTTGTTATGGCAGCTGTACCACAGGCGATCATATCTTCCTCCGCGACACATGCAGTTCCATAAAGACATACCTGTGTACAGATATCTAATTATCTAAGGAATGCTGTAATCGTATTAGATCATTGTTCCTAATCTGCATGTTTGTGAACCCTTTTTAGTTCATCTATATTCCTGTCTATGTATTTTGTACGCAACCTCATGTATGTCTTCTGATCCTACACTCATATTACGATGTATGTGTTAATGGTTCCTTGGTACAAGTATATGACTTTTATATATAGTTTATCACACGCATTACTTTGTCAATGGGATTTTATAAAGCCCTGCTTCGTACTGGTTGTTTGCCATGCAGCAACTACGCTCCCATTATGGTGGGCTGTAAGCTAGCACTCCTCTGCGGGACAAGCAATGTAAGGCTGCAATATATAGGACCACTGACAGGTAATTAGGGCACCTTTATAGCCGTCAGTGGATTAGGGCATAGGGCGTCCAGGCGTTTGCCGTTTGGTACACATGTGATGACATGAGTAAGGCATCCTGTTGGGCAGAGGCAGGTCTAAAAGCTCGGCTGGTGTCCCAACCATTTTAAAAACTGACCTATGCAGCGTGAGTGGTGTGGCGATGGTGATATTACCAGCTAATCCCCTCCACATGCATGTTGTGGTTATGATGCTAAATTGAATTGTCCCCTGGCACTGCGGCATGCACCTTGCATTTGATACACAGGTATACGAAACATTGATTTAATGCTAAAATTAATGATTTAGAGCTAGTAGAGACATGACGTGTTCTTTCATTAACTAAAGATTGAGGTACTGCTACTATGTCAAGCTATGTTCAAGGACAGGGATTTTTTAAAAAATTTTTCAGGCTAAATTGTTTACAAGCCGCTGTGACGTCTATTTACGCACGTATTTTATAATACAATTTATACAGTCTCGTGAGCTTTTTCAATTGATTACGTCATCATTGTAGTTGTTTATTTCAAAGCAGTAATGGCGGAGAGTGCTTCTTCTTCGAGCAAACATCCGGTGGGGTTCCGCTCTGATATGGAGACACCACCAGGTTAGAAGTGTTTTAAGGTGTAATCTAACTTCTATTGATCGCCCGTAAAGAAACTGTGTCTGTTCGCTGAGTACCTGGCTTCTTTGTACCTCAAAATGGCGGTAGAAAACCCACAAATTGTCTATCTCTCCAAAACTTTACTGTGAATTGTTTCGGGGGCGATTAATGGGATGTACACCATGACTTAAGACATTGCAAAACCAAACTTTTGAGCTGTAGGAACCCCCCCCCCCGGTTTTTTTGGTTTTAGCTCAAAAAACCATCAATAGAAAATGGTACTGACTTCGCCCGTCTTTATTTTTTTTGCAACTATTCTGTGCACAGCATATTTAGTAACGGATAGTTCTACTTTTTGCAACTTATTTAGGCTTCAAATGTTGTTTTAAACTGGAGTTATGATCAACTTAAGTGTAGCCATGTTTGCGGCCGTAAAAGCCTGACCCGGGACTTAAGTCACCTGTGCAGTTTGCTTAGATTTAATTGTTACATCACAGGCTAGTTAAGTCCAAGTAGAAATTTCACGCCTGTTGCATATGTTATCTACTAATAAGGGCAGCTGTGTCGATGTGACACAATAAGCGTAAAGATTAGAGTACGTTACGTAATTGTATAATCGTGTACATAAGCGTTGTAAACTACAAGCTAAAACATGGACGTGTTGTACAAAACATTGAGCTGCAGTTCATGATGCAGTCCTTATCCAGGCACTTGGCTTTATTGTGGACTCCTTAGGTAACAAACTAAAAACTATCAAATGTGGCTTACGATATTGAGTCTCATTACTCATTGTACCATCAGCTTTCATGCACCAGTCGCGAAAAGTTGTTTTTCTTATTACTCTGAAACTATATGCAATGCAAAAAGCCACGTTTGATGCGTTTTAGTAATTTAGCTACTCTGTGGACCCCAGATTTAAGACTGTATCTAAAACTTCGACTTTGTACTTTGTTACTCAAAAATGATGAATTGTTTGAATTGTTGCCGTACTGAAAAAAGCTACGATTTTTTTAAAAGTACTAGCAGATTTGTTTAAGCTTTCAACTTTTTTTGTGCTGCTTGCTTGACAAGCGTATAACTCACATGTCAAATGTTATGTGGTTGCAAAGTTGTTGTCCAATTTTCAATTTAGCTGCAAGTGGGCATGGTTTTGAAACTTAACGTACCTGTAATTTGCAGTTTATCAACCTGATTTTGTATTCCAATATGAAATTGTCATCATGCTCGTCATCATCAAGTTAGTCAGCTGTGTCATTGTCATCGAAGTCAGGATCATAATCATCATTTTCAGTGTGATCATTTGCTGCCAGATTTGGTACATCTAAGCCAATTAACTGTTGGGTGCCACTCTTAATAAAGGAAGCCATTAGGGAATTCATGTCTGGAGACGTAGCAAGATGTTCAAAAAGTCAAATGAGCCGTTAACCCTAGTTGATTTCATATGTACAGTCGACATATCCACTTGTGTTAAACTCTCACCGTCAGCTTCATCACTTTCCTATTTGTTTTTTACAACTTCAGTAGCATACCTACAAGAAACTTTTGGCATTTTTGTTTACAGAGAGATCCGTGCCTGGAGTCTGTTGGTGCAGGGTAGTAATCAGGATGGATTAAATATTGTGCTATATTAACACAGGATAATTAAGTCCTAAATCAGGCTCAACAGCAAAAAAAATGGCTACTTTTTACTTGATCATAACTTCAGCCAGTTCAAGCCTAAACCAGTTGCGTAAAGTAGAGCTATCCTTCATTAAAACTGCCAAACACAAACACGCTACAAAATAACAAAGATAAATGCGATTAGTACGGCATTCTATCTGTACTTTCCACACCTTTAACGCAAAGTACAGTAGTGTTTCCGTTGTGCTACAGCTCTATAATTTGTACCTTAAGGTATGCAAGTTCTAATTTCTGTGGTTTGATGTATTAAAGGATTTAACGAGTACTAAATTTTTTGCGGAAACAAAATGAAAAAAATAAACCAAAAAGAAAAAAAAAAGAAGTTTGAAGGTCATTTGTGGGAGTGAAACCCTTGACCTCTAAATTTGATATTCCGTGATATACAGTAGTATCCGGCCTGCTAACCGTTATACGATGTGGTGATAAGTCGTCATTAAATCAATTTTTGCGAGTACACTAATTTGCATTTTTGATCCTACTCACAAAACTCGCAAAATTTAGTACATATAAACAAAGCTTTTTGCTACGTCTTGCTCTAAATGCTATCAAAAGTAACTAACAATCCACTGCAAGGTTTTGGAAAAACATGAAATTCACGGGTTTTTTTCCACCATGTTGACACTCAAGAAAGCCTGATACTCTGAGGAACAAAGGAAGTTTCTTACGTTACTTTTGATAGAAGTTAGATTACACCTTAAGAGACTTTTCTAACCTGGTGGCATCTTCAGTATCATAGCGGAACACTACCAGGCTTTAGCTCAAAGAAGAATCGCCGCCATTGCTGCTTGCAAATAAACAAATACGAATGATGACACAAATTTATCAAAAAGCTCACGTGACTGTATATTGCAATTTTTGTGCGTCGATAAATGCCACAGTGGCTTGTGAAAAATATAGCTTGTAATTAGCTGCACACACAGGCCAATTAAGTCCTGGGTTAGGCTCAACAGCTGACTACTTTTTAGTTGATCATAACTCCAGTTTCTAACTGCATTTGAATCCTGTATAATGTAGAGCTATCCTTTGCTAAAGATGCTAAACGCAGAAATATTAAACACGAAGGAGACCAGTTTCGCTTTCCATCAGTACTTCCCAGACCTTTGACGAAAGTCTGGAGCTATTCCAGTTATGCTACAGGTATAACATTGTGTCAAGCTTTACATCCTATTAATCCCCCCGGCTGTAAGGTTTTGGGCAATTTGTGGGTTTTCTGCTGCCATTTTGAGGTACAAAGAACAATTACGGTTTTTTTACGGGGGATTAATGGAAGTTAGATTACACCTGAAGGCACTTTTCTAACCAGGTGCCGTCTGTAGTATCATAGCGGAACAGTTAGTTCGTATAACGATTGAAAAAGCTCACATGACTGTATAAATTGTATGGTAATATTACGTGCATCAATGAATATCACAGCGGCTTGTAAACAATTTAGCTTGTATTTAACTGCACGGTTGACTGAACATCATTGTCAACTACTGATAACATGCTTTAGCAGCTGTCTCAGCTTGAGCCAAGGACTTAATCTACATTTGCAGTTGACTGAACATCATTGTCAACTAGCATTAGCAGCTGTCTCAGCTTGATCCAGGACTTAATTGGCCTGTGAATGTATGAGTTGACAGCATCAGTCATTTGGCCTTGAGCAGAGCTAAAGTTGATTGAGTGTATTCAACTCCCAAGGCTTATGGTACGATCACCTTGTTTATATATCCAGCATTGTTTTTTTATTGTAGCTCATTCCAGTCCAATGGTAATGAAAATTGAGAGTCGCATTTTTGGCACCTTGCTGTTCTTTAACATACTCAATTGTTACTGTGGAAAGTAGCCGAACAAAATGATACACCATAAAGTAAAAAATTTAAAAAAAATACAAGACAGGGAAAAATTTTCATCAAAAGAAATAAGAAAGTAGGAATGAAGGGAGCATATACCCCCGAACAAAAAGAATTGTGTTATCCTTTAGTTAATTATATATTTCCGTTATGTAGTCATTATTTTTAATTCTTTTTTCTGGGTTTGTATATTCTTATGCCTTGTGCCGACGAAGCCACAGCGAGGGATACGGTAGTCAGTTTGTGTGCTGGTTAGTTAGTTAGCATTTCAATATTGTACAAACTGACTACCATATTCCTCACTGTGGCTTAGCTGGAGCAGAAAATTGACACGAATGATCCTGAGGTTCCTGTGCTTTGAACTTGTTGTAGAGTTAGCCAGTGACTTCTTTTCTGCTGGCATTTTGCTCTCATCTTTTTCAGTTTTCTTGATTGTGTGATAGGTAGCTAAATGTATTTCAACTTTTTGGCTTGATAAGTTAAGCTTATTAATACTGCTTTGGCTTCCTTTTGGAATGTATTGCAAAAGCTTCCAGTTAGCTGATGGTAAATGTCCCCAAAACTTTTATCATTGGTTTTTTGATCGATCATCAAAACGGCCAGCCATCTTCGCAAGTCTGCATCTTGGCTTCTGGTGTGACTTTAGTACTGTAACTTTCACAATGCACTTAGGACAGCACGAACAACAATTAATGCTACTATTCTAATTGCTTCGTTTCAATGGTTTTAGCAAAATTACTGTGACCATGGTTGCTAGGTGCTTTCTTTCACCAATGTTTTTGCATTTTTTAACTCTTTTATTTCTAATGATCAGCCATATCCTTTCTAGAGATGCACCGATATGAAATTTTATCAATAATCTGATATCAGATATTTACCAATAAATTTTAACCGATTTTCGATACTGATACCGATATTTAAACAATTATATGTATTATTATTGTTACTTTTAAAGGAAAAAAGAGTTGAAACATAAAAATTAAAAAAAATACAACAACACGGGTAGCTTAAGTCCTGGGTCAGGCTGAGACAGCTGCTAAAACATGTTATCAGTAGTAGACAATGGTGTTCAGTCGAC
>JAYJLX010094009.1:3731-15771 GCA_036873525.1 Chalinula nematifera
TATTATAATTACATGTACATGTATTCTATTAGTAATAAGAGGGTATTATAATTACATCTACATGTATTCTATCAGTCATTTAGGTACTATCCCTCTAATATTGAAGTAATAAGAGGGTATTATAATTACATGTACATGTATTCTATTAGTAATAAGAGGGTATTATAATTACATCTACATGTATTCTATCAGTCGTTCAGGTACTGTCCCTCTAATATTGAAGTAATTTCATGGCTGGGTGCATATTACATGGAGAGCCACTATGTTGACAAGGCCGCAGGATATTTCGAAAAGGCAGCATTAATTCAGTGAGTCACTGGATGGGGTATACCCCTGTTTAATTAATTAAATATAATCAATTAGACCAACTCAAGTCAAGTGGAGAATGATGATTGCCAGCTGTCATAGAAAAACAGGTCAGTTAATTAATTGAATTATAGCTATTTATGATTGATTAATAACCTTTATTACTTGTACAGGGAATTATCAATTGGCGTATCAGTGCTACAGAAACATTCACAAATCGTTCCCGGACAACGTTGACTGTTTAAAGTTCCTCTACAGACTAGCCAGTGATCTCGGTCTAAAGGAAGCCAGTGAATACTCACAGAAACTTCGAAAAGCGGAGAAAACAATTGAAGAGAAACGCCAAGTCAGCAGCAAATTACACACAATATACTGTATGCTGTTTTATGATTAGTATACTATAGAGAGAAAAAACAGATGGAAAGAAAACCACACCGCCGACTAGCGGTGTCAATGGAGTGAGTCGTTTGTTACCACCGGACAGGACTACTATTGAACTGAACAGTGCTAGCAGTCGTGAGTAGAAACCCTTATATGTACATGATTTTATATGATCATAGATGCAATGACAAGCTATTGAGCTGTGTTCAGGCCATAAGTATCATTTGACTGTATGTATAGGTTATATTACAAGTATGGATGGAGCTTTGTTTTATTCAGGTGTACATGTTTGTATGCAGTAATTTCAGCTGTGTTGATGTATAAAAACCAATTGCAATCAGTCTCTTAATTTAAAAAAAAAAGCATAATAATATTTCGATATTTTGGAGACCCACCCCTTCCAAAAACGGGCTGGGTCTTGCAAGTAAAACTTAGTCTCAAAAAAAAAAAACCTCGGAATAGCTCAAACACTGGGTAATGAGTCTCTCTTTCTGGTTAATTTCAGGTGACTCCTCCAGTGGGGGTAGGAGTGGCCGACGCCAAGTAGACGATGAGACATACGCAGACCCCTTGGGTTCCTTACCAGAGCGCCCTCGTACGGGGGCAGCTACCGGCAGGAAGCAACCTAAAGAAGATGATAATGATTTTAATGATGATGAAGTGGAAGATTTGTTACCGGAATGAGATTGTATAATAAATGAATTATCGTATTATCAAACAGTTTGTATTTGTCTGATGTAATAAATCCGGTGATTTTGAAAAGAAAAGATGTTTTTTTATTTACTTTCAATAAGTCGTTGAAAACAATCCTGTTCATTAACACAATGTAAAGAAACATACACATGTGTGTAAACATATATACATAACTCGATCAAAGTACCACAATACACAATACAGTACCAGCTAGTATTAAGTAATTGCTGTGGAGGTGTGAATACAGTACCAGCATTATTACATATCGATCTATTATTATGTAGTAATTGCTGTGGAGGTGTGGCTCATCAACTATATAAATAACTATTTTAACGTATATACTTACTGCACATGCATAGTTATGTACTATCTGCTTTATGAACACATATTGACACATATACCTATACAGCTATATAATACAGAGCTATATAGCATCCAGAGCTATAGCATCATAACAAACCCTATACATAACAGTTTAATACCCCATATTCATTATTTTATTGTATCCATCATAATCAAAAAAGGATTATCAGCCATTTATTACAACAATATTGTTATCAAGGAGGGGTAGGTAGGATAACACCACACCAGCTGTATTTGTAGTGTGTGTATATTCAGCATTATACATTTATAATATAAACAGTACTTATAGTTTCAATAAGTGTTCCAAATATTATTTTATTTGTCTTCCAAGGCCAAAATTGATACCAGCTTGGTTTGCTCCCCGGTTGGTGCCCATTTGAAGACCGATGACGCCATCTCCCGATCTCTTCTGCTCTTCAGTGAATGTACGAGGATTCTTGCTAGCTTCCTTTGGTCCCAGACCGGGAATCCTTGGATTAACTGTTGGGGCCTTTAATTGAAGTGAAGTAAACAATTCCGTTAAGTCAATGTTGCTAAACAAGCAGTAATTAAGGCCATACCTTCCTCCCTAGAGCGTGAAGTGCAGATATAACCTATTGTATATAAAGAATGATAACATTAATGTCATAGGAAAAGATCAACAAACGACAACTGTTCATGATTTTTTTTATCTCTCTTTGTAATGAAATGAAAATCACAATTTCACATCACAAAGTGTGAAATTATTTCAAATTTTTACACATTTTAAATTTTCACACATGTAATTAAGCCTAGGAAGCTGGAATGAAAAAAAAAATCATGACCTACCCTAATATAAACAAGGTCAAATCACCCACATGTGGTAACTATGTACATGCAATACAATATTGTGAACCAGGCTTTATACTCGCAAAAAAAAAAAAAATTCTTAGAAGTTGGTATGGCTAAAATAAACAGTATAAGTATTAATATCACAGTGTAGTATAGACTATGTATGCTTTATACTATACATACAGTACACGGGTACAGAACTACAGTATAGACTGGTTGTATAGTACGTGCCACAGTAGATAGCTAACCAAAGGGATGTTTTGTCCTTCGTAAAGATCAACAGTTTGGAACAAGTCGTTCTGTTGCATGCCAGTACTACCACAGAAGGAGAGAAAGTTGCCGATATTCTCCATCTGCAGAAAGATAATGGAGAATTAACAATATCACAAATAAGAGAGGGGGAGGTGATAACAATCAGTAGAAATGGGTGAAACACACTCCTATTGTACCATAATTATATACTTACTTGTTTGAACGCCATTTTACCAGTGTTTATCTTTATCGGAGCTCCAGAGGTTTTGATGGCGTTGGCTAATCTGAAAAAATGGATACGTAGTAGAAATTGAAGTATAATTATGATTATACGTAATCATGCCCTACTTGCAAAGTACGACGCCATCTTTGAGGTTTTTGGTCACGTCATCTTGTGATCCAGGTTGTGGCAAATGCGCATCTGGAACTATCTTGTTGATCCAACTGAAAGCATCTCTGGCCAGTTGAACATCGAATTTTCCGTCTTTCTATTATTTGGTATCAAAAGGTGAGAACAATAGATCGTTAATTAATACGGGCTGTTGCAATATAAAACGTGATCAAAGTTTTAGCTCTAGCTCTTATTCAATTGTAAATAAAATCATTACCTTTTGGGCTAATTCAGCTGTCAGTCCATAACCTGCCTCCCTTGAAGCCATCTTTAGAAGAGTAGTAAAGTAGTAAATCGTAGTATAGACTAGAACCTCTGGCCTGCTGCCACTTGCACATAAAAATATGAATAGTATGGTCGGTAGGTAGGTGGGGCTCTCACCAATAATATCGCGCACGTGACCACATAGATCAAATTCTAGTTATCTAGGTCACGTGATCAATTAATGACCCGGCCTAATCCACATGGCATCTTTACTCAAACCACGAGTTTGTCTGTTGATGAGACAGTCAAAACAGCTTGAGTCAGCAGACTCAGCACTGCGTTTACAATGGCATAGAGGATTGATAAGCGGCGGTGGAGATGATATTTATAATCCAGTGCCTGAATTTTTGATACAAGAACACGACTTGCCTCCAGCAGACCAAGACTACCTGAAGATGATCAGTAGAGACGAGTTTGTCGGAAAATACGGGAAAAGACCTCCTATTTTGAGAGCATTCGGACCAGCATCTATTAGACGAATTGCTACTGTTCTTCCACTACTTGTTAAAGAATGTGAAAGAGTTGTACCCATACCTTTCATTATAGACACTGGGGTTCCTCACGCCGTGTATCTAGGAACTGGAGCAGTACTGAAATTAAGGGAACTTCAACTCATTAAAGATGTAACTGGTGTTCATCCATTTCGCTTGATGGGCACATTATGTAATCAAGAGCAAGTGGTGTCCGTAGATGAGCCGTATTCATCAGCACTTCCTATTCAATTTGAAGAACCATCAATAAGAGGGGATGTTCGGCTTAACTTACTCGGTCTACCAGGCATTGATACTCTAAAAGTACTTAAAATTGGATAAGTTTTAAGATTGATCAGAATTGATTATTATAATTATTGTGATATTAGTGTTAATTGAACTATTATTATTGTTCAGTTATACCTAAAATAATTATTATTCCATGCATGTATGCATCTACCATGTCACAAAGATCGACCTTCCTATAGGTGTCAATCCTGCTGGTAATATGGAGAACCTATAGCTCAGTTGAGTTGACCTACAGTGTCCACAGGATTACACGAGATGATAATGATCAATTAATGTTGTCTAGCAAAGCATTACTGAACACATACTATCACTAGATTAGTCTATTGTCTTCAATTTTAATAAACTAGTCTAGATTGCATGTGGGCATATCAAAATACAGTGGAGAGTATTTGTTATTACATTGTAGTTTCGATAATAGCCCACAAAGACAAACAAACAAACCAATATTGGTTATTAAAAACAAATCTCTGCATTCAATAAAATAAAGTATGCCTCGTCAAGTGAGTTTCATTTTATTAGGTTTCTATACTATTCAGTCAGTGCTTGACTAATACATGTAGCTGGTAGGACCAATACCCATTGAATCTGAGGTAGATTCAGCAGTGATGTGTATGACCAGATGTTTTTTTTTCTACTTGATCATTAGCAGTGTTTGTGTATACAACAATTTTATTTGGTCTTTTTAGGCTTGCCTGATAGTGACATGCATACGTACGTATTATACATATCAACATTGAGTAGTGTGGTCTCGTTTGGTTATTAAAACTGGTTAATTAATTTATAATTGTACAGCAGGAAAAAAAAATCCACGATAAAAAAAAACACTACATAAAGAAATCATTGATAGTTCTAATTTTCACTCTATAACTTTGTGTGATTTCTCAGTCACGTCTCCAGATCCTTTAATGTATCTGTCGTTGAGTCCCGAAACTCATACCAGATTGTGAGGCACCCGTGTTGCTTCCCATCTGAAGACCGATCACACTCTTGCCAGCTTGGATCTGCTCCTCACTGAACTCTCTTATGTTTTTATCAGATTCCTTTGGCCCGTAAAGAGGTAGGTCGGGACGAATAGCTTGTACCTTTATTTGTTTTAATTGAGGACAATTATAATTATAAAATTGGTCACATTTTATTAATTTGTAATACCTTTCGTCCAAAAGCCTCTAATCCTGAAAGTACCTAAATTTCGAAATAATATTATTTTTATTAGAAATATCCTCTTATTACTCTCTTTCTCAATACCTATCCTGATGAGAAATTCTGGCTCACCTGGGGTATGTTTCCTGCTTCGTACAGGTCAACTGTTTGAAACAGATCAGTCTTTTTACAGCCTATTGACTCGCAAAAGTCCAGAAACTTGCTTATGTTTTCCATCTATAATTTTACACACAATACCTTGTGATAATGATAAGTTATGTACACACTACAATGTCAACAAGTATACACAGCCAAACCACCCATTATTAACAACATAATTGTGTAGTAGTACCTGCTTGAAGGCCATTTTGCTTGTATTGTATTTTAAACCTTCTGCTCCGACAGCAATGGCCAACCTATATGAATAAGTTGAAGTTCCTTTGAAATGAGTTAAAACCAGCTTTATGATGTTTACTATTGACAATATAGCTCTATATATAGGCCAATAAGCTCAGCACTCATCATGCATAGTGGTATATTAGCTCATCCTTTGATATAGTCTGGGTTGTAGTATCTATCTGCTATGCATGTTGAATACAACCCAAACATTAGGCTATTTTTAGTTTCACTTATTAGTGTAATAATAATACTGGTAACTCTACAGCTGGACGTACGTGGACGTACATGCACTTGCATTTAACTAATAATTTACCTCACTGAATTTTTTTTTTTTTTGATATTAAATTAAAAAAATGATTCAATGTCGATGATGTGTTTAGTTGATTAACCTTTGAACTATGCTAAGAAAGAGTTTAGTTGTCCTGGAATGAGTAATATGGCCAGTCAGACCCCTAGCTTTCAAGTGGGAGGGCTGGCTATAGGACTATCAATTAGGGCCGGGGGTGAACGGCTCATAGACTCACACACAGAATAAACTCACTTGCACAGTTGAACTCCGTCCTTCAATGACTCTTGCACCTCTTCAATGCTGCCATAACCACCAAGAGGTTCACCCAATATAGCTTCGATCCACTCAAACACTTCATGAGCTATATCACTATCAAACTTAGCTTCTCTCTTTGAATAAAAAATAAGGTAATAGTTTGGCAATATGCAAGGGCTAGGAGTTACTGCTAATTTTAAGTACTAGACCTAAAGTAAGGCTCAGAAGTCGATCAATCAATAAAGTAGATATTGGTCATAAAACATACCAAAGCCTATACTCAATTTGGTGACCCTTGTCCAAATTAATTTATCCAAAAAAGGAAAAATCTAACTAAAATACCTTTGCCTGCAACTCGGCAGTCATTCCGTAACCCTTCGGTCTATCGGCCATTGTATAACGAGGTAAAACTGAAAAAGAAGAGGAAAGTGACCGTCCTTTCTTACGAACTTTAGAGAGGAAATCAGTGGCTAATGCACAAACAATGTATAAGTGTACGTGGTTTACTGGTTTTTATAACGACTGTAGTCTAATATCCTGTTTACACAATAAACGACGTTAGAATAATATTCTCAAGAGGCTGCCATCAATTTGAGGTCAAGGTGAAGGTGTGATAATAAACTTTCACTTGCTTGTATAAGTTTTACCATGGCTTGGCCGTTATTATAAGCTGTGGCCAGTCGAGGCTCAGCTGTAGCTGCTCTGCTGCTATCAAAATGTTATAGACTAGACTATAGCTTAACTGACACTGGTGTATGCCAGCAAGCTATAGTAAGTAGATATTCCACCAAAGCTTTCGAAATCGGATGTGGTTCAACAAGAAATAAAAATTAAAAGAAAAAAAAACAAAACGAATTCCTTCGCTTATTTGTCTACAAAAAAAATATAACACTCCAGTATAAAAGTGAACACTGACAAATGATATGTATAAATGGCTACAGGTTATGTTTAATAATGAGAGAGAGATTGTAATTCGTATAAAGGCTGAGTGATGAATAGTTCACTGCGTCGGTATATCCATGGATGAGGGGAGGTTTCAATGTATCTGTCGTTGAGTCCCGAAACTCATACCAGACTGAGAGGCACCCATGTTGCTTCCCATCTGAAGACCGATTACATTCTTGCCGGCTTTGATCTGCTCGTCACTGAACTCTCTTACGTTCTTATCAGCTTCCTTTGGTCCGTATTGGGGCAGGTCGGGACGAGTTGTTTGTACCTTCATTTTTTTTTAAGGATAATTATCACAATTATAAAATTGTCACATTATTTTTTTACCTTTCTTCCGAAAGCTCCTAATCCAGAAAGTACCTAAATTTTGAAAATAATTGAAAAAAAAATATATGATTAGGGGCATAAATGAGGGAATAGTCCAGATATATAGAGAATTATGTTCTCTTTACTTTCTTTCTACACCTCTTGTGCATGGATAATTCGATGTGGCTCACCTGGGGTATGTTGACTCCCTCGTATAGGTCAACTGTTTGAAACAGATCCGTCTTTACACAACCTATCGACTCGCAGTAGAGCAGGAAATTGTTTATGTTTTCCATCTATCATGAATTTTACACACAATAAACGATTAATGTGCACAGTACAATTATTTTATCAATATTTTACTGTGGTTGTGCGGATTGTTTACCTGCTTGAAGGCCATTTTGCTTGTATTGATTTTTATTTTAGCCCCGATCTCATTGGCCAACCTTAGATTAGACAAAATAAGTATGTGAATAAGTTAAAGTTCATTTAAATGAGTTAAAGCTGGATTTACAACATAATATTTCCAGCAGCTATAAACCAATAACCGTTTACTCCATCATGCAGTGGTTAATATCCATATAATGCATATGGTCTTAGCATAATTGTATACAGGCTATACTTGGTTCCACCCACTTATCAAGTTTGAGGAGTCAATGTAAAAGAGTAAAACCAAGTTCTATAGAGTTCAATAAAGTAAAAGAGTCAATTACATCATTTGACTTCTGGTCATAACGAAATGCAAACAGTATATTGTGAACCAATATTAACCATGGTTAGTTATACAGCAATTAATCCTTTACTCTAAGCTCAAAGCTAGCTGGCCATCCACGTACTGATTAACATTGCTGAATGCAACAATGAATTTTCCTTCGATTTTCATGGCTTCTGTGTTGAAAGAAGTTGACTCTCTAGGTCAAATTTGTACAGCATGTTGCATTCAACAAACGCTGACTAATATCATTTTCGTTCCGGCTAGGTATTTAATTGGGTATATAGTTCAAATTAAAGTCATATTTATTGGAGCTGAACAGCACATATTAACAGTACCAGTATACATTGCAAACTCTACTCACTTGCAAAGTATAGTTCCGTCCTTCAATGAATCGTGCACTTCCTGAATGCTGCCATGCTCTCCGACTGGTTCCTTAACGATCTCTTCCATCCACATAAACACATCATCAGCTAGGTTACTATCAAATTTAGCATCTCTCTTCGAAAAAAAAAAAGTATACATCAATTAATGGTCTAGGAAAAGAAAGCAGTATGCAAGGAGCTAAGAATTGCTGCTGATTTTAGGAAGGCTACACAGATCGAGCACATTAATTTGTTGTAAGCAAAAAGAACAAAGGATATTTTTAAAGAGATTCATTGCTTGTGCAACCTGTTGCTTGAAAATATAGAAGTGATTTTATCTATTCAGTAAGATTGTTGGTTGCAATAATTGCTTTCAACAAAGTTCAATTGCTCGGTGAGGTATCCTGGCTAGAAATCACTTGATAAAAGTAGTCATGGCAATCTTTTGTCTGGTATAGTCCATATATAGTTGATTTATTTATCCAAGAAGCAAAAAGAATCTTTCAACTAACATACCTTTTCCTGCAACTCTGCAGTCATGCCGAATCCCTTTGGTCTTTCTGCCATTTTTTCCCCTCCTTATTCGAACACTACAACTTAGAAACTGCTGAAGAAACGAGTGTGGATAAAAACGTGCTTGTTCTCCAGGGGTTTTATACAAGAAAATCAGCCATACGAAACCACAAAAATGTTTTGGAATGATGTCGTAAATATTTGCTGGAATTAACCACAACAATGGATCAAAACATGACAGAAATAACCAAATTAAGAAAAAGAAAAAAAATAACATAAACAAAAACAACACAACATGAAACACGGAATGCAATGTAATTAACTGAATGATATGAAACATTGAATAACAATTAATAACACAATAGAGCAGAATGGGTGAATAGATATCATGGAGTAGTAGTGGTCTTGGTGGTGCTGTCCGGTCTGGTGAAGTCGTCGCTGGTGTAACACCGGTCCAATATTCGCTGAGCCAAATCACTGATCTCCAACGACTCATGGTCCACCAACAATTCTATTTTATCGATACCTGGATAATTACAGCATACAATAAAGAATTAAACAGAAGGTAGCAGTGTTCAGTGTTTGGACTTAATTGGTCACTGTACATGCATGTCAGTAGAGTAACTGGAGATAATAAAGTTAAAAAAAAGTAATGATAAAGTCATGACATGGGCAAACAGAATCAATGAGTTGTTGGGGATCGGCTTTCATTGAGCTAAAGTGAAGAGGCTGTGTGTGGCCGCACTCCGCTATATGGTTAAATACCGGGAAATTTTTTTTTCAGAGGGTTGAATGAATTTTTAAGGGGTTGACTAATTTTTTTTCAGTCCAGGCTCAGTGAATTTTTTAGGCCTAGGCAAGGCAAGTTGAGGATAAAGCCATTGTAAACGTTGCGTCAAAAAGGTCAAATCGCCCACACAACGTTGCACTAGCATCATATTGCGAATTAAGGCTTTTGGGAGTTTTTAATAAACACATAATGCCCTTGAGAATACATGAATGCTATATGCTTGAACATACCTCCTGCCTCTTCTAGTATCGTAGAGTAATCCTTGTTATACGCAGCTCCTGCCTTCAGTATATGTTCCATTGCCTCAAGGGCCACCAGCACGATACGGGAATCATGTACCCCTAGCAGACCACACAACGGCCCCACACCACCAGCACCGACAATGTATCTATTAATAGTAACATAATCATAGCTAATAATAGTAACACAGACTGTATTACACATGAAGAATAGAAAAGCCCCGCCCACCCTTTCCCACTTAATCTATTTTTCACCAACATTATCTGTTCAGGTGTTCCTCCAACAATGGCGTTCAACGCAACCCAAGCAGCCTCCTTCCGTATCTTGTATGAAGTGTTTTCCATTATTTCGAATATAAGAGACAACACTTCAGCATCCAAAACAGCCTGTTAATATGAACATATAAACAAGGATTGTTGTACAGGGAAGTATTCTGATATGCCTCAAAGAAAAGGATAAATTCTCTGTAAATGAATAGCCTATCATTATGTATGTTATAAACATGTCTCCCTCACCACTAATGCACTGCGAAACATGCACCAGTAGGTACGTATGGTATACCCCACCCCTGTGTTATAACTCATAATAACCTGTATTTGAATTTTGTTTCCAGCTGTGATATTAGAAAGTGCCCAGCAACACTCCTTCTTGATCTGATCGATTGGCGAAAACAGCAAGCTCTTCAGTGGCATTAAAACAGAGCAGTTTATGACCACTTGTGTTAATGGGTCAGCCCCTGTCAATATATTACCAATTGCTCTCAGTGCTGGTATAACAACAGATGTTTCTGGATGCCTATTATAGTGTTAAATAACACAAATTCCATTATCCAAAGCCTCTAAATGAAATAGCTATTCAATAGGGCTGTGGTCAATCACAGAAATCACCAAATAAGGTGATGTTTGTGGCCGAGGATGGTGGTTTGGAGTAAAGCCAATCTAATGTGATGTATTAACCTCACAAGTATTACTATATACTCATCCACTCTAAAATAATTTCTCACTTACTCACAATAACAATTCCACCAGTCTCTTGACCACACCGGCATTGATAACCCGCTCTATTCTCCTGTCTGATCCTTCAGCTAGATAAGCCACAGCCCAGGAGGCATCTGATAGAATACTGATATCATCATATGATACCAGAGTCCTGGCTAACACATGGAGAGAACTGAATACCTGTTGTATATAGAATACAACAGAGGAACATTCCATACATTAGAATTAATGTACAAAAATAAGGAAGTTGCTTTAGGTAACTGTATTTAGTTTAAACACTGTATTGAAGAAGTAACATTCCTTATGCTATGCTGACTTCATTTGCCTACATCTCTAATGCACAACTTCCAAATAAGGAAAGGTTCGTTGTTATTATAATTACAAAGGAAACTATTTCATGATTATGGCATGGTGGAAATATTTGTGGTACTAAAGTTGTGCGAATTTCTTTAAAAAAAAATATAAACAGGAAGGTTAAAGTTTGTGAGAATTTAATGAATGCAAAACACGCATATTACATAATTATAGTGTGTGATTTGCAACTTACATAATTCTACACATACGTACACATAAATTTTGTGGTTTTTTTTTTTAAATTTGTTAAGCCATGTAAAAAAAAAAGAACTCGTAAGCATTTCCGGCTGTACACAGGCATTGTATTGCATGCTTTGAAAGGATGACAAAAATTCTTAACACATAATAAGGAAAAAAAAACTGAGAAAATTGTTCCACAAGCTCAAATAGTTGCTTGGCAACATGTTGTGTAGTCTGCACACACCAAATATATAAAATTTTTGTTGGGGGGGGGGGGGGGGGGGGGGGGGGGGGGGGGGGGGGGGGGGGGGG
>JAYJLX010094120.1:0-50059 GCA_036873525.1 Chalinula nematifera
TGTATGTATGTATGTATGTATGTATGTATGTATGTATGTATGTATGTATGTATGTATGTATGTATGTATGTACGTATTATTGTATGTATTTCAACGCAGGGTGAGCCTGACACAGAGAAGTGAGCTTAAAGTAATCGATGGACCACCTAAAGAATATGTAAGTGAACTAGCATAGTGTTAATGGTTCATGGGATGGATATTGTATTAATGGATCTACAAGTTAAGGTTGCTTATGGCACTGTTTTTGTCAATCAACTGTAAAGTGTTTTAAATGAAGTGTTTTAAGTGATTAAACTGTCTTCAGTCAACATAGCATTACGTATATGTACACTTGTTACCGATAATGTTACTCTTAGTTAAGTATAATATCTTCATTTATAGATGTTGTTGTTTTTCAAGTGCTTAAAGATGCCCTATTAACCTAGTATATTACTAGATGAGTGTACACATGCTCATTATAGTACTAGCCTTTATATTATATGTAGTGTAGTGTTTACGAAATATCAAAACAAAACTTAGTTTTTAGAAAATCTTTACAACTTGTTTAAGCATTCCCATTTGCCATAAATAAAGAAAAAAAACAAGCCTAATTTATAGGTAATACATGTACATGTATGTACATGTATTGGTACTGGTAATAAATGTAGGTCATCATACTTTGCATTTGCTTAGGTTGATGCTGACCGGAAGACCTCCAAGAGTGTATCAATATCCGAACACCACAATAATTCCAACAACACGATGACACAGGAGGGTAGGGTTAGGATGGAGAACCCTATATCTCCATCCCCACCCCTCGAGGATACAGATTCTCCGCCCATCGTAGGAGGAGCGGCAACAGCACAAGACCCAACACAGAAACATAAGAAACCCTTGAACCCCTTACCACCAGCACCATCGAATGCAGCACCTGTGGTAGAGAATAGACAAGATGGGAACCAGGAAGACGATGGAGAAGAAGAAAACCCTTATGATTTGGCAGATACTGCTGAGGATAGAGATGGGCAGCATTCCAGAGATATCGTGGACAGGGACCCTCCCCCTCCCCCATTACCCGGGGGAAGTTACGCCAAAGTCAGTCGGGTATCTGATCACAGTACAGCAACTTCCAAAAATGGAAGCTACGCTGAAATCAGTCAGGTGAAACCACATGCCCATGTGGGAAGGTCTCGGTCATCAACAGAACCTATCGAACCACTCCCACCCCTTCCGCCAGTCACCAAACATCGAGCGTTCTCAAATGCCGATCAACCCACGGGTTTTTTAGCTGTACCGCCAGGTAGCAGTTCAGAACAGCAACCATTAGTTCTACCGTTTACTAATCCAGATGTAGACGATGAAAAGGTATATGATTCCCTCGACGATGATCAAGATGACATGTATGAAAGTGTATCGGAGAATCTTAAGGAGGAGCTCATCGGTGGGAATAGCCTTTCCGCCCCTTTACCCGCCCCCCGAAGCCCCAAGGGCTTGGAGTCAGGGTCTCCTTCGCCTACTAAACACCCGTTTACTGATTCTATTAGCCCGTGTCCTGATTCACCTACTTCTAAAAAATCGGGAAAGAAAGGTGGGAAGAAACACAACAACGAAGAGGAACAACACAAGCAGAAGAAGAAACAACCATTGCTGAATCGGTTTCGTTCAAGCTCAACATCGGCGACAGCTGGTAAAAACAAGAAGGAAAAGGACAAAAAGGGAGACTCCACTCTCGCATCGCCTGACCACACCCACTTTGCTCATCCGATCCCACCGATTCCAGCTAATAGCTCGTTCGATGAAATGGAAGATGAAGATGAGGATGGTATGTATGATTCAGTCGATAGAGATCAGGTTTTAATGGACGTCAAGTTAAGATCGTCCACGTTACCAATAGGTGGAGGAGGAGTGAGCACTACCAATAGCAGTACTACTACTGGTCTACGTACATCGATGCATTTCAGTCCCAGAGTGGCTGAACCACTACCCGAGGTACCAGAGGATTCCGGGTCAGGCTCTAAAGACGGGGCGGGGCTTGTGAGCCATGATAGATTCAGAGAAGGTGACGATCCAAACTACGATGTAGTTACTGGTGCCATGAAACACGGAAACCAACCTTACAATGAGCCTGACGATGAGGAAGACGATGAAGGGAACTACGATACTGTCAAACCTCAAAGCGAACGTATCGATACTGCATCAGATGGTCGCCATCATAGCTACGCTAAGGTCAGCAGCAGTGGACAACATCAGGAACAAATCGGTCACGATGACATGGGCTATGCTATAGTCGACCCCAGCATTATTATGAGGAAAAGAGCAGCTTCTCTTACCAAGACCGCTGCCGAGCAAGGTGGGCAAGGCAAAGAAGATCCTCCCTACGACAAAGTCAAAATGGAGGACAACGAAGATGATGAATCGCCATATGAGAAAGTCGAACATGAAGACCGAAACGATGATAGAACAGAGAAGGAAGAAAACACAGTGGTCCAAACAGAACATGTAGCAGAGGACAATGGGGGTCAGGATGAGCTGGACGAGCCACCTTATGAGCGAATACAGCAGGAAGATGAGATTGACGAACCGCCATATGATAAGGTGAAGGCCGCAGATGAGGACTTGCAGAATACTAGCACAGGATATGATAAAGTAAAGGAGAAGAGGGGCGAACTGGACGAGCCACCGTATGATAAAGTCAGAAACACAAGCACCGGTAATGATGATGTGGATGGAGGGTCTGAGAATATTGGGGAAGAAGGGTCTGGGGATGTCGGAACCAATGACGATGATCCTGGATATGCTACAGTGAGAACATTCAATAATGAACCAGTAGTGTCCAACCAGTCGGTAAAGAAGGTGGAAGAAAGTGCTGAAGAAATAGTTGTTATAACTCCTTCTGCCATGGTGATTGATTTCGTCATGGAGAATGTAACCCCAAAGGACAACACTAGCCCTCCAGTCGTGGGAGACGATGTCTATTCGCAAGTTAATTTGGCTGAAAAGCATAAATTGAGGAAACACAAGGAAGCGTCATTTGACACTGATGCCACCCCACCTCCCGAGGTTACCTCCCCTTCAGAGGAGAGCTCCTCGTCTGATATCCCACCACCCCTTCCGTCTCCCTTTGTTGGAACCCCGGGAACAGTCACACCGGACAGTTGTCGTGATATTGAAGAACAGGATGCGGATTTCGAAATATTGAAACGAGATAGCACTCCACCATCATCGTCACCACCGCTACCAGAAGAGGGAAATTCAATACCAGAACAGTTAGAAGAAAGCGTTAACACTGTGAACAATGGTGACAATTCGGCCCAGCAAGCCAGCGAGCTAATTCAAACCACCGAAGACCATTTGTTACCTACATCGACAGCAAATGACAATCATATTTACGATAGTTTGGACGCTGAAGAGGAACAAGAAGACAAGCAAATTTACGATAGCCTGGAGCCGTCTGACCAGCAGCAAGCATCGTCTTCAACGTACGATACCTTAGAGGGAGTTCAGAGCCAGGAGTTAACCTAGACAGCCCACAATAATTATTTAACCCCTTAGCAACTGTTGTGATTATTTGTGTGATGAAAACCCTATAGACTGTTTGACACCTTACCTTAACCCTTTACCCTCTCCCACCCTCCCCTCCCCCTTACCCCCAGCCTTAATTTCTCACCTTTTCATAGCCCCCTCTTTTTCCTAAACAAGCATAAACTGTTATATTCTAACTGTGTGTTGTAAGAGATCATAATGGCCTGGCTGTATTTGATAATACACCGTATATTTTTGGGTTTTTTCTGTTAATTTTTTTTTTGTGTTTTTAGCTCTTAATCATTACAAATTAATCATCTATTATTATTTTTTTATTGCAATTGTAATCACTGATGGGAAATTATATACGTATTGAGTTTTTTTTTCCTGATAGAACTTATACACATAATACTATATAATTATTGTACACACAATTTAATGAATGATTGATATAATATAGGTATATGTAGTCTTGTGAACTATATGCTCCGGCCAAATCAACGTACAAATTAATACAGGGACCTCGATCAAGGTTTTTTTCATTAATATTCAGAGGTTTGCATTAAAGGGAGTGTTAATTATACAGTTGTATATCAGAGGTTCCACTATATCAATATGCATGCAGAAACTAGCACATCATCCCTTGCATGCATTTAATATATTTTTTTCTTAATTATTTTTTACATAATGTAAATCATATTTTTTGTATACAACATAAAAATACGCATGCAGAAATATATGGGTGGGGCTAATATAGTATACGAAATTCATCCAAAGCGAAAATATAATAATTCTTATTTTTCCTCTAGTACAACTATAGTAGGTGCATCTTCATCAGGTTCGCTTGTGAAGTCCCAGCTGTATTTCTTCGAAAGGTTCTCTCTAAACTGCAACGCTTTCTTTACTAGTGAACTATCCCCTCCCTCGCACTGTGAAACATTGGAAAAGAATACCTGAAGAAATAAATATAATTATATGACTCCACTATGGCTTTTGCTAATATTTTTAGGATATTAAAATTATTATTTTATAGTACATTACATACAGCTAGTTGGTAGCAAGTTAGGAGAACAGTCAACACAAGCTAAACTAACCTGCAGTGTTTTCGTAAGAAAATTGTCCCTTGATACAATGTCCACAAAGAAATCGTCTGGGATTTCTTTTAGCTGGAAATGCAATACCGAAATCAAGCCATGAAACAAGTCAGAATGGGTAAGGAGAGCTTGCTCACTGAAGCAGAGCAGATGTACCAATTTCTTCCATTGCTCGAATGCCTCGTAAACTAGACACAAAAGGGTTAAAAAAAAAATAGAACAAACACTTAAGGGTTAAAAATAACACAATAGAATTAACATAGAAAATTGTAGCTATAGAGACAAACAAAAGATAGGCTGACCTTGACCGACCAGAAAACACACAAAGGCCAATTGCAGTTCTCCCAGTATTCCATTAACATCTATAAAAGCATTAAAATTGCATTAAAATTAACCGATCAGTTATAAATATCTTGCGACCATTTTTGTAATGGCACTCCAGGAAAGCCTCCAGAGAGTACGATAGGTCCATATTGTGACGAGTGATTTCAGTGGGCGTGGCACCAACGGGATGCTTCACTGACGGAATATTAGAAAACCTAAACTAACAAAAATAAAACAAAAAGCTATGGCATCATCATTCCTGGACTCCTTTAAGCTGTCATTTATAACAACTATAAAATGTCAAATGTTAAGAACTACAATAATGCTCTTTAGCAGTGTTAGGAAACTATGGTTGTCTTTTCTGTTTAAACATGACCAATATCACCTTATTAAGCTTTTTTTTAAAACAAAATCCTCATTTTCTAAAAAACATAAACCTTAGCCTAACACCCTAAGGCCTAAGAAGCAAAGAAGTAAATGACTCACCTTAGAGCCGCTTCACTGTTGACTGACATTTTCAAGCAGTGTGACAAACCTCCAGCTGTTCTGGACGCAGAGCAAGGGTCACTGGACTGGTTCTCTAATGGAAACATACCTACACCGGCAAAGAAAGCACTCTCTTTAGATGAAGGGGGTGTGGCACCACCGGGAGGGGGTGTGGCACTATCAGAAGGAGAAGAGGGTGTCTTCACGGAAACATCATCTACAATAATTAATTAATGATTATTAATAAACTTATAGTGATGTATTTTGTAACCTTTTGACGACTGTTGCTGCTGGAGATGCTGATCAGTGCATACTTGAGTCACAGAGGATATTTCTTTATTCAGCGGTTGAATCCTGTATCAATGTTTAAGTACATGTAAACAGAATCCATATAGCTTGAAGGATGACTGATATACCTTTCAAGTAACTGCTGATTTATGTGGTTAGATAATGTATTCCATTTCTTCATGGAATCAAATGGATACGGTCCCAGGGAACGATCAAGATCCATTAAATCTAATAATATAATACACACAAAAGTATAATTAATGCTAAAGGGGTCCAAAAAACAACAACATTGGATGGGAAAGTGGGCATGTCTACATCCTGGCATTGTCAATTATAGTGGAGCAAATCCTAACGCAACTGTCACACCAGAAAGGCAAATGAATGGTACAGCTGCTTAAAACTTTTTTTTGCTGGCCACACCCATATTTCCGTGACAATGTATTGCACTTACTGCACTTGATGCGTTCAATTAAAGACTCATCAACACCTTTATCAGATAGCTCTTCGAAATTTGGATTCCATCGCTTGACAAGAACCTGAAGCAGTGGGGAAAAAGTGGTAATACAATTTCTAACAACCTTTCATACAAACCATACCTCTTTTGCTTGGAAGAAATGGAAAAATCCCGTTCTGGGAGCAGTTTGGCCTTCCTTACTGACGGCACTAGAGTAGATAATGTAAATAATAAAATAATTTTAAATACTTTAATAATTAATTTTAAAAAAAACATTAAGGTGTTACTTCCTGGTACACAAGTGACATGTTGTGAAATAATGCATTTAAATAGATATTTCCTTGGTTAACAAAGTGTTTTTTCATTGTTTCCATCAAACAAACAGTGTAAGTCATACTTGACAAACACCAACTAAACAAACACTAGTAGCAAAGTATAGGAATAGTATGCATGCACAGAGGAAGTCAGTAAGTGGTATTTACAATTGCACGCATGGTGAAAAAACTTGTAAGGGTTTAGTTTGTTTTTGGTGGAAGTATATAGCTTTTGACCTCGTTTTCGACAAAATATTTACAATAGGGAAAATATCTCTACCATGCCCCCCATCATGCACCCAAACCACACCCACTTTATTATACTATAGCTATATACCTGTAATAGATAAAGTGGAATCCGGGTGGTATCAATTTAATCCCCTTGAATCTGGGTCCTGTATTCCAGCTGTTGTAGTCTATCCCGATTTCTGTACCTTCTGGAACGTCTAACAGTACTAGTGTGCCCCCACCTTCCCTAAACAAACTCTGTGAATCCATCAAGTCGTTTTAACCACTGCATGCCACGTGGACTAGCTAGCAATTAATAGGGGGTGTGTCAATTTTAATTTCACATTTCTAACGATAATAATAACATAATATAATAAGGGGGTGTGTCAATTTTATAATATAATTTTACATTTCCAAAGATAATAATAGTAGAATATGTGTGCATATAACATTGTTTCTTCATAATATAATAAAACATATCAATCAGCATGTACTGCAGTCACTTTGAGTGAAATCACTGCAAGCAAGATCGTTATATTCCTTCAAATACTCGATGAGATTCATCGAGTTTTTCGTTGCTGTCTGGTTGTTACCGCTACTTGACAAGCTACCATCACCGTTTTGGTCTCTACACCAGAACTTGCACTTGATCCAATCGCAAGAGCCCACTCCTTTTAGCTTCTTGTAGTCCTTCAGTGCATTCTTGACCTTCTCCACTGATTGCTGGGCATTGATCTGTGCTGCAAGGTCCTTTACTTGAGTTGCAGTGCAGTTGAAATCATCAATAGCTATCACATGAGTCAGCTAGAGAGAAATATATTGAATAATGCCAAGTTAAATAGTAACACACACAGCTGCATTGAGTTGCATTCATTGGCGAAACGATACATTAATCTGCTTGCAATACAATTAATTAATATTAATTAGCTTATGAATATTTAATTAGATCAATTCAACTATAATACTAACCCAGTTGCATGCATCCTCCATTACGGCGTCTATTAAGGCAACGATGACGGTCACTTCAAACCGAGGTGGTGACTTGACTTTCATCTCTTCTCCCAGCAGTACCTCCTTATTGTCCATGAGGTTGGATAGCTCAGTAATCACTTCGAATAGTGAATCATGCTTTGTGCTGTCTTGCTTCACCCATGACTGGACCAAGTTCTCTCTCGTGTGATACTACATAATTTTACAAAAGGGGTTAAATGAAATGCTTATAGGTCTGAATAAATGCACGATATAACCCTATATGCATACAATGTGTTGTATATAGATGGCCAACTTACCATGACTGAATCTGCAGAGAACAGTCCCCGTTTCAACTGCCTCAGTAAATCATCACGGGTCTCTTGTTCACTAGAGGAGCCACCACTGCCAGTCGGGAGGGCTAACAACATTGATACATCGAGTGTCAGGAGGAAGAGACTAAGAAACAAGGAAATGAAAGCCATCTTTGAAAATAGCTATGTAAGACTGGATTATTCAGTTAAAACTGTTTGTAAATGCTTGTACCTATGAACACTAACTATCCCCCTTTTTATATACACTAAACATCCCCACATTCTCTCCTTATTCACTTCCATTTTTTTAATTGTATTTATTCCCAGCCCCTCCCGAGCACCTCATATATATCAGGTAGAGGAACAAAACACATGTGGTGTATACAGCATCCTACACTATACACACTATAATACAGTATTCTGCCTGCATGGAGTGATGTGGTTTGGACCATATGCAAGCAGTAACTGGTATGGATGCACTAAACTATAAACAAGGCTTCAGTTATTAGATAGACACATATACATTGCACAAGACAGGAACATTCGACTATATATATAATAACAAGTTTAGTTAAAGATAATAAAATTAATTAATGGTAAATGGTTTAGGACTGTTTTTAGCAAATTGTCAAATTAAGGTCCAATTTACAGTTGAACATAAATGGGCTTTTACTAATGGCTTTCCATACATGCATTAAGCATTGTTAGCCCATTTTTTTTATAGAGGACAAAAAAGTTAATAAAGTTCAATCGTGACAAAATTATTACCCATGTGACAATTGATGGCCCATGCATTTCACCGCTAACTTCCATCTCCCTCCCTCCCACCCACCCTCCCTCTCTTGATCCCTCCCTGTCTCCCCCTAGCAAGCTAGCTCAAAGTATACATATAAGGATACCATCCTCAAGCATCCTGCCAGCCACTTATACAATTCACAAACAGAAAATGATATAATCCACTTCAGATAAACAGCAACATGTGAATTGGAATAAACTTGCTGAGTCCTCACACCCACTCATTTACCACACCCCTCTCTGCTACCGCTGGTCGGGGGTGGATACAACTGTCACTGTCAGGAAGTGTGAACAGTGGATACACTTAGCCAGCGTACATACACATGTGTTGTAATAATATAACAATATAACTACCTCATGAAGTCACTTCATTATGGTAGCTATGCGTATTATCACTATAACACATGTGCATGCTGTTTGGGTTACTAGCACACATGTTGATGGACTCGATTCGCTGAATTCAGACAACCCTCATGAGCTAGAGTCTAACTGCTGATTGTTGAAATCCATAAGAACCTTCATGAAACTAATTATAGACTATATTATACATATAGGATATTACACAGTTACAAAGAGAGATAATTAATCAATTAGAGCGTGCCCAACTAATTATCTTCAAGCAGGAGTTATATACCCATAACTACCGAATAACAGTGTTATACCTATTTTATACCATAACAGTGGCACATGTGTATTCAAGTATGTGACAAGTTTAAAAACAAGAACAGAGGGAGCATCAAAACAAATGTTACAAATCACATTCTTGTTGGATTTGTTTGTTTAACCATTGTATTGGTGATGTGACTATGTAAACAAAGAGCCCAATAAAGTTTTCCACATGGTGATACATACAAAAGTAACAATAATCCAAGGGAATTCAATAGTTATTACCATAATCTGAATGCATCCAAACAAATAAGATCGCTAAATGCACATGTCTTTACATATACAGTTTCAACCATAGGTCTTTAATTAATATAGGGCAGGACACCAAAAATGAATAAAATAATTGCTTTACAACAAACTACACCTCATTTATATTAGATAAAGGAGAATTACACATTATTTTAGTGACACGCCCCCTTTAATGATTACACGGACATGTATTACACAATCCCCACTTATTATCATTGTTAATTGCATGTACTAAATACATGTATAATGCTTTTCAGTTCAAAGTAAATTTATAAAACGTCATTTTCAGTGCACGCTAATAGCAAAATATCGCACACACAATTAATAGTGAGGATCCAAGGTAAGTTAGCCACATTGCTACATGTAATAGTTACATATGTATGTCACGCCTGTCACAAACATCACAGGTTCGCATGAGAATGATATATATATAGTGGTACATGACATAAATTACTTTATAGCACCTTATTCATGATGTACATGTATCACATTTATAAACCCTTGCCCTCGAGCCTGCAGCAATGCGATATACCCAATTACAGGGGTGTTATAACCTATAATACATATAGCATCCTATATTGCTATGCTTTGTTGTTAGATGATGTATAGAAATAGAATGAGCTGACATGAGTGCATGCATGACACGCAAGTCATTAGGAGACAGTAATGTCATAGAGAAATAAAGAGCTATATGGGAGATTAAAAGAATTGCTATCATCTATTCAAATACACACAATATAAGCCCTTAATATACTAAAAGTGCTCTAGCAAAGCATCCCAATAATTATTAGGAGAGAAGCCGTATAACGTCTTCCTGTTCTATCCATGGTGCACGCATGGGCATTATAACCACCTGGTACACAGCTCAAACAGCTAGCTAGGGCACATACAGTCCATCAAATGGTTTTAGATCATGGAGCTCAAAAGACTTGCTTACATGTATAATATAGGACGTTGGTTAAATACAGCAACATGGTAATAAATTAGTTATATAACCCAATCAACAGAGTGTGTTGACATCAATGAAAGTTTTCTTAAACGCAGTGGTAAATCAGTAGCAGCTGCTCATAACATAATGATGCATAATTAAACACAAATTAAAATAAATTAATAAATAATAATAATAAAAACAATAATAACAATCGCAAATGACAACAACAACAAAACAAAGAAACGTCCGAGTGTCAAACAAACCCATCTTGGAGAAAGGGTGATAATGTGGGAGATCGAGGAACAAATAAAAATAATTAAGGTATGTCTACCTAGCTAGTTCTACCAGGTTAAAATTTTTTTTCTGTAAATACTATTCTGTTTGTGTATGTGTACCCAGAGGAGGTACGACAGGAAGTGATGCAAAAACTAATCATCGCATTCCAATGATCGCGCACTTGGCTATCGGTTTACATTTAGGAAGGATTTTGACAAAAGAAAACTACCGAAAACTGTTACTAGTTGTAAAAGAAGTATGCTGTTAGGTTTTTAAGCACACACTTTATTTTATAGTCGAGTAATATAGCAAAGATCAGCTAGTGAAAATGATACCTGGGATCTATGGGGATCGATGGCTAAATCGATTGCTAAATATGTAGCGATGAAGATGCAAATGAAAAAGATCAGTAATTCTTCCCGTAAAGGTGCCAAAAGCAACTACACATCCACCATTGATTAGCATGGAGGAAATCGTCCATTTTTCTAATTAAACAGGCTCACGTGACCGTGTGTCGTACCTCCTCTGATGTGTACCTATGTATTCTGGAGATGTGATTTTTATGATGTGTAAGAAACCTTCTTCACTAATCATTAAAGTGGGTGGGTCAATTGGGTTAATACAATTTATTAAAATGGGTTAAAGCTTTTAATACACTCCTAAGAAAAAAAGGCAGAGCAATAAATATATGTACGTAAAAAAAGGATGGAAGGAACTTTATATGTACATGGGAATCATGGTATAGAAACAGCAAAATTTGGTTTAAATCAGTGCCGTTTTGATGCAGTGTATTTTGTTCTGCGCTTTTATTTGAGTGTCTCGAACAAAAAGCTGGTGAGCACTTATAAATATATATACACGCTTATACTCGAGTCCCACCTATATTAGAGATTTTAGGACATACCAGCAGTGGCGGAGCTGAACCCGGGCCCACATGGGCCTAGGCCCGGGCATCAAAGAGCAATAATGAGATTCATTATTTTTATGACATAATTAAATTCATTGCAATTAATTTTTTTTCTGCACCTTGCATTTGAACAGCTGTTTATATTCAATTGAATGTATGGGTGCCAGAAACCCTAGATATAGTAGGTTTTGTATTTGTGTCTCCAATAACAGGAGAACAGTCAAAGTAGGTCAACAGTCTAATGTTAGCTACTTAACCCATGCATTCATTGGACCAATGGGCCCGAAGTGGGCCCTACCATCAATCAGGACTCAGCTCCGCCACTGCATACCAGTGCATAGATGGGTAGAGGAAGCCATTGTACATGTACTTAATTAATAATTTATTCATCCAGTGGTGTAGCCAGAGAATCAAAGTTGCTCAGGCAGAGGCTGGGCATGCTTATTTTTTATTACTTAATTACTGATGTGCTACTTTACTGTGTTAAATCAATCAGCAATTTTTTTGTAGGTTTACGATGATTTACATGTAAATAGAGAATGATAAATGCTAAATGGTATTCAATGTTGCTTGGGCATACCTCAATAGGGCATGTACCCTGACTTGGCTTACCTTCACCCCCCCCCCCCCCTCCCCCCTTCCCCTCGGCTACACCACTGCATTTATCAATAGTGGTGTAGCCTTCCCCTCGGCTACACCACTGTATTTATCAATACTAATTTAATTAGCCAAAAAAAACGTTTGAAGGTGGTCGGGTCCTCCAACGTCACTCCTTTGTTCTAGGCATGGAACACCAAAGTATGTCTATGTTATGACATACATAAATTCTTTCAAAAGCCATCTGCCTTTGTAGGGGTCCAAGGGTTAGTTAAAATTTGACCAAAAAAGTGCTTCTAAACTAAGCTTGCTCTCACTTGTGCAGCAATAAAGGAAAAAAACAAAAAAAACAGGCAGTGACCAAACCATGGAGTCTACAAACAAATGTGTTTGTGGTTAATTAAGCGAATACATTTAAGTAAGGATCAATTATTGATAAATAGCATTGTTTGGATAACTGAAGGGTTCATAATGGGTATAATGAGGGCTGACATAGTACCTTAATGGTACTTTCATATAATGATGTCTATATACGCACACAGCTGCATATGATGGGAAATTGGATATATCCTGCTGAGACCAGAACTTAAACTAAACACAACCATTGATATCACACCTTAGCAACTATATGCTGTATTTTTCCAAAAAAAAAAAACACCTCAGTAACAATGCCATAGTGATTGACTGATTGAAAAACTAATAAATCTATAACGAATATGTTAATTATTATTTATTTTTTGTGCACTGGTACAAAATTGGTAATTTAAAATTGACAATTTTGCTATAACTTTTAAAGGCAACTTTAATTAGCTAAGTGCCAGCATAAAGTGCACGGGTGATTTGATACAGATCAAGTTTAAACACTTGTACCCAACCAATGTAACATGTTTATTAGACAAGCAATCTTTTGGAAACTCGCACCATAATTGATTAGTCAACTAAAAATAGCTGACGGCCCTTTTTGAATTTGATTTATACATTGCGAAACAGGTAAGTTATATTTTGTAATAAATGTTTGTTGAATTTATAATTAATTATTCTGTTAGTAAGCAAACATTAACATATAGAGGAAACTGTGGAGTAAGAACAATGAAATTCTTACTTCCTCTTGTAGAAAAAGTGGAAGTCAGGTATGCTAGTTTATAAATAATAGTAAACAATTGCTTCCCCCTTATAGGGTAAACTATATTTTTAGTTACAAAAAAAAAAACATGTTCTTAAAATCCATTTGTACTAAAAGATATCTAACTGTGCTTTACAAACGGAGCTTTCAATATTTGAGCCTGTTTTTGCTAAAGATTCAAAGTGCCAATATAAATTTATAAATCGTAGATTAGGTGCATAAAGATGGTTCCCCCGTGTGGGTGGCACTTCCCGATCTCTTGGATATCTTCATATATTTCCGTAAAATGCCAATTAAGGTTGTCAACCAACATGGTATACAAAGCAAGGCAAGGAGTAGGAGCTTCTATAGGGTTTGCAAAAACTATAGGCTGAATAGACGTCACACGTTATATACGCTAAACTACTCTGGAAAACATTCACAGATCTGGTCTTGGTTCGAGAAATAGCCTTGCAATTCTAAAGCAAGAGCCATTTGTCGATGTCAGTCCTATGCTTGCCCTTTGGGATTTTTGAGTTTTTTTTACCAATCAACCTTAAGGAAATGCCTACTTTCCACCCACAGAGAAACATCTCCATAGGTATCAGTGTTCTAGCTAGAAATATAGTACAGAGTAGGTACAAATGCATGCAGACTATAAAGCCGCAAAATGTTCCATTTTAAGTCATATATAATTTTTATTATAATCACTTAATACAGACGTTTCGCTCTCTGCTACTCTACCACTCTTTAGCTAATTCACTGAGATACATGTATATTATATAGCTATACAGTACATTACACTGCATGATAGCTGTGTCAGAGTTGCTTTAATATTTGGTGCATAATTAGCCCTTTTTATTTTGGAAAAAAAAAATCTAAAAAAAGATACTTTGCTTATGTTTAAGACTGATACAGGACATGTATTACATAAACCAGTGATGTCACTGGAGTAAAACTGAATCCGTACAAATGAATAAATACGTGTGGATTGAAAGTTTTTGTAAAGCTTCATGGAAGAGGAAGTTCGATATGGAAGGAAATGCTTTTGCTAACAGATCAAGATCAACAGTATTAATTGTTTTAAGGATGTGAGTATGTATGAAATAATAGTTAATTAACAGATTTTTTAAAAATAGACATTATTAAACTATACACATGCTGCAACAGAATGCTTTCAATCGATCTATTTGTGCTCTACATTGTGCAAATTCTCTCATAGTTCCACTTTCACAGTCCGGTTACATGCAGCTGGAGAGAGAGAGTCACTGCATGAATTATCTCATCACATAACCCCAATTAACCCGTTGTTTTGATACTTTGCTAAATATTTCCCACACTGGCCAGTACACAGCAATACTAATTGACTAATTAAGGGCCAGGGGCGGATCTAGAACTTTGGTGTTGAGACCTCACTCACACATTTTTTGCTCCCAACCATTCAGGATGGTTTAGAGTTTAAAATACGAGTACTTTGTTATTGGAACTAATATTGCAAGACAGACTACGTGTATAAACTATACACAACTTGTTACAGCTAACAATGATTGCAAACTGATTGGGTGGGTCTGACCAAATTAGGGCCTTGATCCTTTGACTCCGCCATTACTAAGGGCACCTATTTCCTGACAAAAAATGAAATGGGAAAAATCTAACCACAGTTCATCTGGTTCAGGAATGTCTATCATGCAACTGATGATAGAATGAGCCATTAAAAAAAAAAACAATAACAGATCAAAATTTATTAATTCAGCATTTGAAAGACATATGGGAAAACGGCATTTATCTATACAGCACTCTACGTATTACTTACAACTACAGCCTGCAACACAGCAAAATTTGTAATCTATAGGATATGCACAAGTAGGTACATAATGGACTATTGGTACAGTACATGGGGTTAGAATACAATTAATGCTCACAAAACATAATAACACTGCATGGCACTGGAGCAGAATTTCAGTCTATGCCAAAATTTGACAGTCCAAAGGTCAACTACTCCACACACCATTGATTGAGCCAACCAGTACTATATGCATATTATATATCAAGTTTTAAGCCGTTTAGTTTATTCCGATGCCTTATGAGAGTCAAACCGTCAAATCATATCCTTATATGAAACGCTCGCCTAACATAATACTATGAGCCTGGTTTTAGACAGGAGTAAAAGACAATGCTTTTACGATGAATCATAAACTGTCTCAGGCTAATTAATCTTCTTGTTTGCTTTCAACAACCAAATTAACAGAAATAGTTGGCCGCTTTCTGGTTTCAAGCATTCCTTACATAAATTTTTACTCCCCCATCAATTTTTGTCCACGTACAATGCTCCCATGCACACTGGTAGTTTACATGATTCGCCAGGAACCCTCATTAGTATGGGTGAAATTAAAGAGAATAAATTAAATACTGTACAAGTATAAATTTTCGTGAGTAAAAATTTTCATGAGTAAAAATTTTCATGTGTAAAATTTTCATGGCGATAAATTTTCAAGGTTTTTTAAATTTTTTTTTGGTCAAAGCATGGCTAAATGTGGATGGTGCAAAATTTTCATGGGTTTAATTTTCAAGGTTAAAAGGGATCTATGAAAATTTTTTACCCCCTTATACGGTGATTATGGTACAATTGCATCACACCTATAACCTTACATTAAGTAAAGGATCGTTTCAGCTACATTCCTGTCTGCTCCTTTTGCCAGCAAACTTATCTTTTCTCAGCAATAAAAAAAAACGATCATGGCCTGCAAAAGTAAGTGATGTCAAATAGAGATATCTTAGTTTGGTGCTAAACAAGGTTAAGAATATAAGCACACAAAAAAGGAATTTCCCAAGATTAAATTAAAATGCTTGTTAAATTAATGGTCTGACGCTATAACAACAGTTCATGGGCAAACAATTATAATTAGCATTGTAATTGGTGCGGCTGGCTTATTATAAAGGTCAAAAGGTCATCACCTCTACTCTGCACCCAAATCAGAGCTGAACAGACTTAAAGAACTTCAGTTTAACCATTACTGTATACCCAAGACCGTACTAAATTAACTCAGTAAGCCAGAAGGGTATACCTAATTGTGCCATTAAATTGATTCAAACAAAATGATTTCTAACCCCTCCCTCTCCCCAGCCCTCTCATGATTAACTTATTACTATACTATAGAGGAGGTTGCTCACGCGTCATAATGACACGTTTTAAATTAGCAAAAAAATCCAATTAAGTCCTACCCGGGTCTACCCGGTTCTACCCGGTTAAAAATTCCTGCTATTCTTCAACACAGCCACGCGTGAGCAACCTCCTCTGCTACTATACTAAGCATGCATAAATGCATTATACTCACCCCTCAGGGTTTTGCAGCAAGCAGCATTCTCTCTTTGTTTTCAGAACAGGTGTGGTTTAAAATATAATTATTATAACATAACAATAAAATAACTGGTATAGTAAAATAACTTGGTCTATAATTATAATAATAATTTTTTAAAAAACGTATAATCATAATTTCAGAATTAGATGTATTGGTAAAATAAAAGTGTAAAACTGTTAAAAAAAATGCTTCAGGACTGATTCTCGAAACCTCCACACTTCATGTCACATGCGACACTGTCAGACGTGAAATCATCGCAGCCAACATCGTTGTATTTTAAAATATACTTGAGCACTTTCTGAGGATCGTCGAGTGTTTGGAAGTCCTCGTTGCACCAAATATTGCACTCGATCCAGTTACAAGAACCCAGGCCTTTCAATCGTTTGTACTCCTTTAGCGCTAGTTTAATGTCTTCTACAGATTTCTGTGCACGAATCTGCGACGTGAGACGGTTTATCTCATCAGAAGTACAGTTAAAATCGTCTCTTTTCAGTACATCGTTTAACTACAGAAAAATTACAGCACAGTAACTTAATCAATCAACAATAATAATAGTAACATTATTAATGTAAAGCATGCAACTATAAACTCACCCACACACATGCATCATCCAGCACAGCATCTACAACTAAGGTAATTGCAGTCAATTCAATCTTGTGAGATCCTGTGCTCTCGAGACTGTCAATCTCGTCCTTCAATGATTGCTGACTGGCCATGAGGTTAGCTATGCTGGTGACCACTTGGAAAATGACAGTGTATTCCAAGTCGCTGGCTTCCTTGACCCAGTCCTTCAACATGTCTTCTCTGTTGTAATACTGTAAAGGCAAGAGATTTATTTTATTATGCTTTTCTTTCATGCATCATTGAGTATGAATCAATCAGCCATATTATTGTGACTCAGTGCACATGCCATGCTCAATGACTTACCAATATGGAGTCAGCTGACAGCAGACCACGCTTCAAGTTCCTCAATATATTATCACTAGCTTCTTCGTCAGGAGTTACGGGCATAGCAACGATGGTCAGGACACAGAGAACAACCATAGAGAGAAAGAAATGTGACAAACCACCGTGTCCGCTGCACCCGCCGACAATGAGGGACATTATTCTTCTATCACTATTCATGGTTTAGACTATTCTAAATTGCTTCTTTTCCTTTTCTTTCCCTTGTGTTTCTTCTCAGAAATCAGAATGAATTCCTGGAGATGCATGGCACTCTGCTTATAAATTCCACGTGGAATCGTAATTTAGTATGATAACGAAGTGTCGAAAAAACATTCCATGATTCCTTGTATGGACTAAAGTACTTCATAATTCGATATCCGGATCTGGTTTCAGTGCGGTGGCGTATCAGTGGGGTATGCTGGTGATATAAAAGGAGGATAAAGTTTCTCCCATGCCATTCTTCAGTGCCACTCTAAAGGCCACACAACAGAAGCTCAGCACTGAATAGTACCTGCTTATCATGCGACTCAGTAGATCCACCAGAGGAACAAGTTGCAAACCTCGAGCCAAGCAAACAAAGTATGCAGGGCTAGGTAAGTGAGAGTGATAGTTACATGTATTGAAATTACTAGGGAAATGGATATCAACTGTAGTATATTACAAGACTAATGTACGTACCACTATAGCTGTGCATGTGTATTAAATGTACAATGTATAGTGCTGTACTATCCCGGCTATATTATAGTTTGTAATCACTTCCATGCTTAGCTTGGTAGCTCAGCGTATATAGTGGAACCCCACTATAACGAACACCTCGCT
Organism: Chalinula nematifera; assembly: GCA_036873525.1. NCBI lineage: Eukaryota > Metazoa > Porifera > Demospongiae > Haplosclerida > Chalinidae > Chalinula > Chalinula nematifera. The sequence continues at coordinate 18,619 of JAYJLX010094120.1, forward strand.
ATAAAGGCCGATGCTATTTGTTTCGTGTTATATAAATTGACGGACGTAATGTAGAAAGTACATAATGCACTTTTCCATCCCTAAAGTGTCCTTCATATAGGCGGGGTTCCACTGTACGTACATAGGATAGGCATACCATCCAATGTATACCAATATGTTCCGTTGCATGCTTATTTAAATTGTTTAATGAAGATAATGAACTATTATATTGTGATGGCCGTGTAGTACTAGATATAGTTACAGCAGCAACTATAGCTACATGTATACAATGAGACACCCATGTGCAATAGTTGTGTACAGTATGCCTACCACCTAACACTCATGTAGTACAACCATGTATACCGGGTAACAATGCTGTATGTGTATTTGTGAGTATGTGACTAGTGATGAGACTGACATAACATGCGTTTAACATTTCTTTTTGTTAATTAGCCATAGTATAATAAGCATATCTATGCTGAAACGGTGTAGAATTAGTCTGGGGACCCCGCCCCTTTGGAGCGTCGAAGGGTTTGGCCAGCATACATACACAGTAGTTCTGCAGTGTAGTCTGAATTCGTGTCTCAGTTAATTCTATGCTCGTAAAATATTGCTTCACGTGAGTTAATTTTAATATGTCAATGATAAATTAATGTTAATTGAAATTCCTTTTACTATAGTTCAGAGTGCGAATATTGCCAGACCCTTCCACTGTGTGAAGGGGCAAGTCCCCAGACTAGTACAGAGTAGTGCTGGCTTTTCTCTGTCAAATGTACATTAAATGTTTTGTGTTGCTTTATTTCTGAAACCAAGTGAGGTCGGTGCGGCCAACTTATGTTACTTGCTGCTATTACTATTACAGCAGATCTACATAGCAATGCATAATTATGTATATAGACACCTTACAGCAGGAAGTTGTGTGTATATAGAAGCCTGTACAATTCGGTGCTGGCCATATACATGCATTGTTCCGGCAAGGACTTTAAGCATGCAACACTTATTATACAAGCCCCACCCACTTATAATTGAACTGATTAGATTCACGGTAGTTGTTAGTAACAACAAATAAAATAAGTATAATTATAATAGTAATATTAAAAATTATACAGCCTTTTTTATAAGTGATTAAAAAGGCACTGAATTATATGGGTAACATATATATAGCGAGGCATAAAAACAAACAAGTAATCAATGCCAAATTTATATAATGTCTATTTTAGCTGTCTATAGTTATTTGTTGAATACTGAGCAGCTATTGCAGTCCTGTTTTCCTTTGTAATTAATGCATTTAAATTGCCATGGAGAGTTCAGTATAGCATTGTAGACATCCTGTGAGGCTGTGCTTTTACACACTGGATTGAAGTTACAGTGCACCCAGTCACAGTACCCTCGATCACCACCTCTAACATATTTCGTGTTTACAGCAGCAAGGTTTGAGATAGCGATCCCTACAGCTGTTCTCAGTGTGGCAAGTGTTGCAATCGCATACGCCTCTGTTTCGTTACTGCAATCTAACGGTTCTTCAAGCTTCAGTATACTTTTCATCTATAATAATAGAATATATATTGTGAATTATGGTCAAAGGTCGGATGGATAGTATATATACAAGAGTGCATATTAATGTTAATTCAAGTCTCTTACCCATTCACATGAATCTTTTACAACTACTCCAACGAGAGTCATGGTTGCTTCCAACTCAGTTGTAGTTTCACCCGAACCCTCAAGTTCTGGGAGGGAGCTTATCTTGTCCAGTGTTGATTTTAAATCCATCAGTTGCTTAATGTTTACTAAAACTTTATGCTGAGCTCTCTTACGCTCAGCTGTCTTAGCCCCATCAGCTGCTTCCAATTTAGAACCAACTATATTATTCTGTAGAATAAGAATGGACAATCCAGCCGGTAAATCAATGCCATATAAGAAACATTAGTGTCATGCAGTAACTTACCAATACTAGTTTCAAGACATAAAAAGCATCCCCCAAGATCTCTCCAGTTGCTGGTTTTGATGATTCTACATCATTTTGACTGGGAATGGGTGAACTGGTTGTTTCCATGATGCAAGTAATGATCAACACTATAAACATCAGGGTTAGACAAGGTAGATTGATTCTTGACATTTTGGTGGGTTTTTTAAAGTATAATTGACCTGCTTTGAATGTTGCAAGTGATTTTTTTTGACTGTTCAAAATTATTTCCATCTCCTTTTTATACTGAATTTTACTTCCTGTTTGTTACAACACATCCTTACATTCTTTAAACAATAGAGGTTGTTGCCAGGTAACTCATGTAAATAGGAACTGAACAATCCAATAATTGTGTACTTATATTCATAGACTTGCTATTATAATTATTCAACTATTATTATTTAGTATCAATGATGAACTGTACACATACACTGATATAATTCAGCCACCATGCCTATCAGCCATTCACTCTATAGATTGAACCATGACATAAGCCCTTTTCTATAAGCTGTTTGAATGCTCACATCTGCATCAGTCAATATATACGACTATATTCAAAGTATAATGTAGGTGCCCTGCGGCACTAGCTAGCAATTGTATGATCAGTAGTAGGAACCCTTGTCATGTGACCAAGGCTACAGCAATCATGCATGGGACACATGGTATAGGCGGAAACCCTACAGTCACATGACAAGCATGCATATGATCTTAATTATATTGTAATGATTCAATCATCTTAAGATACATCAGTTCCAGGTATTTGAGGGCCCTGAATAAATTGCTATCAGCATGCATATGACAAGCATACTCAGCCAGATATACTCGTGCATAACAGATTCCTAGAGCTCCTTGTTTATATACTCTTAACATATGCTGCTACCTTTGGGATATTTATACATGTGTCAATATATGATGATACTGACTATAAATATATTAATACATGCTAACAAGCTACTATTATGTATAGTCTCACTATATACATGTCCTCTGACATGTTGATCAATTAGCATTGTAATATTATCATTAATAGTAATATTATCATTAATTCTTTTATTATGAGCATGATGCTGTGCTGTCATGTTAGTATGTCTATAGTGTGTGTGTGTTGATTGCTTAGCTCTGAGGACATGCATAGTGAGAAAAAGAACACTCTACACTGTCCTGCATACAATACCATGGTATATATGAGCCCCACCCACTTGTAATTGCATGATTTTCCGGCTTTGTGTTGATTTTGAACTGAATAAGCTACTATATGAGTTAGCCATGCACTGCATGGCATGCAGTTAAAAACTGCATGCCCCATACTTATTTGTGTGTGCTAGGAGCCGGATAGTGTATAATAGTCAGCCTGTATGCATGACTATACGTACTACATGCTAAGTCCCTGAGAGTGCATTGTGACTAAATACAAAATTACTTTTCAATCAATAATGTTATTAATAATAAAACATGTGGCAACCATCATTGAATATAAAAAAATTAAAACTGTACAAACTTCAATTGCTATAAAAAAATGAAGTGATTTAATTTGCATGAAAAATAACAAGGAGACAGAAAAATAAACAAATAATGCCAAATTTATAATGTCTATTTTAATTGTTTATAGCTAATCTGAATCATTTCTATATGATGAGCATATACTGCAGTCTTTTTTATCTATATAAGAGCATGGCCCATTCTTGGCTATCCATACAGGAATTGCTGTTACAGCATCGTAAACATCCTGTGAGGCTGTGCTTTTACACACTGGATTGAAGTTACAGTGTACCCAGGCACAGAACCCGCCTTGACCTGAAACATATTTCGTGTTTACTGAAGCAAGGTTTGAAATAGTTTTCGCCGAAACTGTTTTCAGTGTGGCAAGTGTTGCAATCGCATACGCCTCTGTTTCATTACTGCAATCTAATGGTTCATCAAGCTTCAGTGTACTTTTGATCTACAGCATAAGAATTATAGAGCATATGTGAATGAAGGGTTCTGATAGATACTTTAATATTCATGTGAATTGTTATAGGGTCTAATGCATATTAATATTCAAGTCTCTTACCCATTCACATGAATCTTTTATAACTGCTCCAATGAGAGTCATGGTCACTTCCAGGTCATTTGCACTATCACTTGTTGAATCCTCTTCAGTTAGGGCTGGAAGTATCTGGTTGAGTGTTGATTTCAAATCCATTAGTTGTTTGATGCTTTCTAAAACTTTAGTTACGCTGGAATCCCTGTCTGCTTTGGACTTTAATATGTATGACTGTAAAATAAAAAAAAAACATAATTATGATACGTCAGCATTTAATTTATTGCTATGCACATTGACTCACCATGTACATTGACGAGGCTCGTAAACCACTGCTCAATTTCTTTCCCTTAGTTAAATCTTGTGTTTCTCTGACATTTCGAATGATCTGTCCTTTATCAGTGGTTACTTCTTGTTTAGTGGCTGGATGATTTGTGGGTGCACTGGTTACTTCCATAATGCAACCAATAATCAACATGGCAAACATGGCCATTTGACAAGACAAAAGAGTAATTCTTGACATTTTGAGGGTTTTTTTTAGTACAGTTGGACTAATTTGAATATTGAATGATTTTTCTGACTTGCTCAAAATCATAACTTGCCTCTCTTTTTATACCTAAAATTTGGCTTCCTTTGTGACAATTCCTCATACTATAGTGGCTGTTGCCTAGTAACAACTATGCAAATATAGGAACTAAACATAATTGATTAATTCCTGTAACTTATTCATAGACTTGCATTGATTATTAATGAATATCACTTAGTGAATTGATCAGTGCGCATGCTCGGTGCATCAGTTTGATGCATGCAGCAATAATATAATTAAGGCATAACAGTAGGAACCTTCTTGTCAGAAATTATTAGCACATATAACCATGCATGCACACACAGCTATACAGAAAATAATTGCACTCCTTGGGTACTGTGCTTAACCAGCATGCATTGTATACTATAATACTATATGATTATGCATGATATAATAATCTCTATTATACTATTGTTTCCAGCCATGTGGCCCGATATCTTGGGTATTAGATCTTATATTAACCCATACATGGCTCAAACCCATCAGTATAATACTATATTACATCACTGATAGACAATACCAATTACAGATGTGTTTATGACTATCACTACCTCATGCGAGGGTGGGGTGGGGGAAATACAACTAATTATTTCATCATAAACCATTATTGTTGATTATTGTCTCAAATGGGGAGTTAATATAGCCCGGAACTGGAAAAAAAATTCTATTTTCCTATATAGTAGGGAATCAACATTACGTTAGGGTTTTTGTAGGATTATTTAGTCTTATACACTTTGAACCTACAAAAACCATATGTTGAATCCTTACGCTGCGCAGCTATAGGGAAATGAATTTTTTTTTCCTGAGTATATAGTCTATATATAGTACAGATTCTTTCCCCATTATGCATGACATTATTTTATGTGGCATCTCTCCCTGTATCTCAGCCCTAGCTATACCCTGGACAGGGAAATTAAATGTATAATACATGAAAACATCATTACCATATGCATGTTTGATGTAGAGTAATTCTAATAAATGATGTCATCAAATTGCATTCCAAATCAATATGGTGGCATGCATTAATTAATTGACTCCATAAGTGGGGTTTCCCCGCTGAATTGATTGAAATCACTTTGACTGAAATTAAACTCAGTGGATGAATGTCAGTGTAGAGCTCTTTAATTGTATCTTACACATGCTTGCCACGCACATGCTTTATTATATAGACATTAATGGTAAAGTTCAAATTATTGAAAAATTGATATAATTATGGAACTTTTTATATAAAAATAATAATATAATTATATTTATAGCAATACTAGTGAAATAAATAATAAACTGGAGATATAACTGAGTTTTAACATATTGCGTTGCATTGTGGCTTTTCAACCACAACAGTATGATTGACACAAAGCCCTTCCATGATGCTATCGTAGTCACCTTTAGACAGGTTCCCTCCACAGTCTGGATTGAGCTTACAATAGGCCCACTTGCATCGTAAATCATCGCTATTTTGGGTGCTGTCCTCTTCTAATGTATCGCCAAGTCTTGTAGAGACCTTTTTCAGAGCCAAGTGGACAGCTGCTTTGGTCACCAATGCGTAAACTTGAGCTGTATCACTGCAGTTGTAAGATTCATTGACAAGTTTTTTGCTTTTCATCTACAGAAGTATAAAATAAGGTGGATGCATGCTTGTTACATGATTCATTAGCTGCCATACTAACCCATTCACAGGAATCCTTTAAGATTGCACTGAGGAGAGACATTGTTGCCTCATGTTCTACGTTGCTGGATGCAGTGGTTGGCTGTATTCCATTTAATGTTGATTGCAAGTCAATCAATTGCTTGATGTTTCCTAAAACTGTTGCCAATTTAGCATAGGTACCCGAATCGAACGAGTTTGGAAATGTTAGATTCTACGGAGCATAAATAAATAAGACCATATAAAAAATACATTCAAAATTAATGAATTAATAAGCAGTAATTATGCATAATCATACTGAATCAAATATACTCACCAGTACATATTCATTGACGAAATCGAGACTACTGTTTAAAATGTGTCCAATTGAGGGACCATTACCGCTCTCTCTGCTAACTCGAGTAACAGGTAGACAGCTAGTTTCACTGATAAAGCAACCCATCACCACTAGTACAGTCAAAGTGAATATATTAACGCTGGCAACTCGAACGACGTTTAATGGCATCTTGTCAGTTATTTTTGATACTTTCTTTAAAAAAACTGTGAGATTTTCATATACTGTTGTCATCCATGGTCCTGCAGCACAGCCTTTTATACTAACGAACTTTTACTATGAAAACCACCCCCTTAATAAGCTTACTTCCAGTTCTGTTATTACACATATATTTTAATAAAGCTTCATAGTATCCATAGCAACCCCAGTTATTGTTTGTGGAATGCACTTCCTGAATGCTTTCATATGAATACATCCCATTCAACCAAAGCAGCAATTTGAACTAATTATTAATAATGACAAAAAGATTTTCCTACAGGTAGCATCCTTCCCTCTCAAACACAGGCAATCGACCCATGATATGTCAGGCAAACGTTTGCTATACACTCTACTTGTATGCCATATAGATCTTAGCCCCCCAAACCATAAACTCATATATATACATGCATACAATATAATCGGTATTAAGTCGCATATCAATTTAAACTGGACAGTCAATAGTCTATTGTAGGATATTGCATGCATGTAAATACATGGATGTTGTGCCTGATTGAATGCCGGTTTAGTAAAATTTACGGCATTATATAGCACTCAAAGGTTGCATGATTACTGTCTCCATATGGGATCGTAATATGTATGTATCCCTTGTATGAAGAGGCTTTAGATGATGATGATTTTACAATAGAGATTCTACTGTATGATTATATACTTCATTGTACATGACAGAAATATATAGTCAAACAGTACTGTATTAAGTCAAAGGTATGTATACATTGTAATGCAATCATGAGTACATTGTAATAATAATGTGTGTCAATGTTGAACTAATCATACATGCATGCCAGTGTAGATTCATTACAGTCGAGTGACACCATCAGGGTCGAGTGATTGATATGTTGAGTAATGTACCACATGGCATGCATGCAGTTCGATTGTGAATGTTTTATACTTATAGCTTTATACTTTTAATGTTATCATATTGACTTCAAAGTAAACATGTATCTTTAAAAAAAAATTATCAGATATATATTATGATCATTAATTAAACTACAAAATCAATATTATAATAAAAGTTAACAAAATATGTAATAAAATGTTCTTGAATGTGTACAGCGGCCAATGAGCTGTGAGTTAAGAGCAGCTGCTATTTTGCTTGTTTTCCAAGGCAATTTTTACATCAATTTGTTCTTTTGCCTCACTCATAGATATAGCTAACGTAGCAAAAGACACAACTGCATAAACTTCTGTTCTATTGTTGCAATTGAAGGACTTGTTAACTTCAAGCGTACTCTTTATGTGTAGAAAATGTACATTCAATATTATAGAAGATTCCGACTCTTTTATACTCACCCATTCACAAGATGTCTGAAGAACTGCTTTAAGTAGTGTGTTCATGGTTTCCATTTCCGTGAAGGCAGCCTTGTTGTGACTTGATTCAGTGGGGAAAAGGTGAAGTATTTCATCAGCTGTGGTTTGTAAATCCATGAGTTCTTTAATGCCCTTCAAAACTTCAGTGATATTAGCCTCTTGATTATCGCCACTTGGCTTTGGAAGATTTCTCTCCTGCGATCATAGCAGTGATATACATGAATGACTTGTGCTTAGTTAATCATGCATGCATGCGTATGATATAATAAACATTAACAGAGTACATGTTTCTCACCGTTATTAACCTCTCCACAAAAGCTAGACTATTTCTCAAGTTCTCATCAGCAATATTAGATGATAAGTGGCTGTTACAAAAACTTAAAAACATGGCTGCTACGATCAGTTGAAAATACATCTTTAATCTTCTTATGAAAATGTCTGACTGAATTTGACTATAGCTGAGTGTACCGAATTGTGATATCAATTGTAGACACAACGTCTATTTATATGCAAATGCAGTATAGCATGAGATTTCTGCCACTGAGACCCTTAACATTAACTGTCAGTTGCCATTATAAAAGGGATACCCCCCCCCCCTCCCATGATAACTTCCTGATTATATTTTTAAGTTAATTAATTATCAGTGTCGTAACAATGATTAAAACAATTAAAAATTGTATATACATGCACGCTATACACTCTAATAATGTTCAGTATTATGTTGAGTGCCGCCTGTATATGCTGCCTATATGCTACTCAATCCATACTATATAACTGATTTTAATTGTCGGACATAGAGTGTGTCTTTAATTATTCTCGGTTGCAGTACGTTCGATGTTTGTTTATAGTGATATGTATAGCTCAAAACCACCACACCATTCAATATGGTATATATGCATGGGTCCACTTAGTGATATACTAAATAAGCATTTTTTTATATTTTCGAAAAAGTGGAAATTAAATATGATTATTCCTCTTTGCTATAGTGTTGTGTGTGTGTGCATCATGCACTACCACAATTAGGTCGGGTGTGCCCTGGTCTGGTGTCCATTTATGTTGTATTAATTGATCACTACCACTGACTGATGTTTTGCAAACAGTATAATTACATTATGAACATACACACACCAGTTCCATCAACTTCATGTATAGCTTGTGTAAACATTACATAATCTCAGTTAAACAGTTCAGTTCAGTTATATCATTATATGCATTGGGTACTGCGGTATATAGTCTATGATTACTGAATCTACAGACACTAGCAGACTTAGGATAAACAATTGAACATATGCTGGTAAATAGCCTTATCACAAACAATATAACATCCATAGTCTAATCATAATAGGCTAGGACGTGGTGAGACCGAATGTGTGAGGCCTATAGCTTAATTGGACAAGTTGATCAGTGTTGGTTGAGCACTGGCTCAACAGATGCACTGATGTGCTAGACATGTCTATATAAGGTAGCAGTTATTCATGCACATGTGAAGAGCGGGTTGTAATGCTGCCAAATAAAACAGTTAATTTGAACTTTGTTATTATCTGTTGTAATTGAATTACTAAATTATAAAAAACTAATTATGATTTGTGAATAAAAAAAGGAAGTGATCATATAATTTGTTAATTGTGTTAAAAAACATATATTATAATCATTGTTCAAATTAGCTGGAGCTGCAATCACATGATGTAGTTTCGGGACACTTTACAGCAATATGGTCCACAATGTGATCATACACAGCTTTTGAAGAGGTGACAGAATTCGTACAATTTGGGTTGAAGTTACAGGATGTCCAATTACACCAACTATGAGAATTAGTTGTCCCCTCTGTGTTGTACACGCTATTCCGTGCATCTTGAACGGCAATCTTTAGTGCAAATCGAAATGCAATCGTGTAGACTAAACTAAAATCTTTTTCGCAATCTAAGTTTTCTTCCAGGTTTAAAGTACTTTTCATCTGTGTGGGGGAAAAAATGTACAATGCAATTTATGGATTAATGCTTTAATATACAAACATACCCATTCACAAGAGTCATTCAAAACAATGCTGAGAAGTGATTTTGTGGTTTCCAGTTCGAAATATATGTTGCTGGATGGATCGATACCCGAACCAAGCTCAACGATGGTAGACTGTAGGTCCATAAGCTCTTTGATATTGCTTAACACATTGGTGACGCTGTTCTTCAGTTCCCCACTTTCAACATTAACTAATGCCGGGCCAAGAAATGATCTGGACTGTAAAATGAAGACAAGAAGAATCAATTATTTCTGTGTCAGTCAAATATAATCTTACCGTAAATTGTAATGCAACAATAAAGGCATCCTTAATCGAATTTGCAGAAATATTGGCAGTAGATTTACTGTAGCACAAAGCAATCACCATCACAACAAAAAGCAACTTCATTTTTAGGGTATGCAGTATAAACAGCATAAGACAGTAGAATGTATAGTGATGATTTGGTTGTCATAAAAAAGAAAACAATTTTCAATGTTCAGGTAACTCAGACCTGTTCCTTTATATATAGTTACATGCAGCTGAATCTACAAATGCCCCCCCCACCATATGTATACGCATGAATGCATGCATGAATGGATGGGGAGAAAAGCTAGTGATCTAACCAAAGTTGACCTGGAATGATGAAAGCAATGCAAGAACAACCAAGCATGCGTGGGCGGTCCTTCCTGGCTGAGCTGGTGTGTAAACAAAGACAGCACATGCTAAACAACCTGTTGAGTTAAGTGGGCACTGACACAAGTTCAAAGTGTTGGATCACCAGCACCGGCCTACTTTCTTATCATAAACAATTTGATGAATCATTTCAAAATATATGTGAACATATGCTACAAATCGATTTAGCAGTAAGCAAATGGAACTATAGGCAGGAACCAGTGCAGATGGTATTGGATTTGTCATATCCCATATTAATTATAAGCAGCATGCAGTCCAAGAAAAAGTATGCTTTATCTTCAAGTTTTTTGCCGACTATTTGAGACACAAATTTTCGATATTAATTGATGGTTGGCAGTGTGGCACACTAGTCATTAGCCTATATAGTGTGTATTGTCCTTCACAGACCAAAGAAGTGTGAATTCTTACTGTAATTTAGTATGACAACAAATAAGCAGCAGCCTGACTCAGGCCGTTATACATTAGGTGTTATACATTAGAGATCAAATTACTTCATTGCATGCATTAATTAGTTTATAAGGCTATATATGCACTGTTACCAGGTGCATGGACAAATCATATCATTGAACTGTAACCAAGATCGCTGCTGCATGGCTGCCCAATGCTATGATTAGTGTATACTGATGCTATAACTGAAGGCCTATATTTAAGCATTATGATATCATTAAAATTAACTAATTCAAACTCAATTAGTGCAGCCACGTAGACCAAAGTATGGCCTATACTGGCATGTGTAAGGCCATGCAGTAACAGTGCACCCGCCCATCATTATAATTAGCCACCAGTTAAGGCCATATACTGACTGCAGGGCGGAGTAGCTGGTCTGATGAGGGTCATAGTATAGTGTAATAAACTGTAAGTCTATATAATATAACTATCTATTATAAAGCCAATCACGGACCAATGTTAAGTGGTTCATGAACGTGTCTCTTATAATTGTTATTTTATGAATGAAAGGAGCACTAATTAATTGTGACTCAATTAATATGTGGAAATGTGATCAATGAGAAGCCAATTGCTTGTGGTGAATACAAATTAACCTTGGTCCAATTCATAATATTAGCACATTATGAGATATATGCATCACGTTAAAGGAAAGAAAAATCCCACAAATAATTCTAGATGGTTGAGTTCCAGGAAAGCCCGCCATAGGAGACTCCATTCATTCAGTCTATTGACCGTTCATATACCCTACATCTGCATCCTGTGGTACATGCACGTTCATAAGACATTACTGTATTATGACTTTACTATATAAAGAGATAATTCCGTCCTTGACTAAACCCAGATTCGCATAGCCTAACCAACCAGTGAATACTATACTGAGTCCAACGATTATACTCCTGTTAATACTTGAAGTCCAAATATCAAAATGCAGCAAAGCCAGTTGTTAAGTATAGCAGTCCTATTTGTATTCATTACTGCTAAAGGAGATACAGCACCAGTTCAGGACAAGCAAGTGGCAGAAGGATTAATGGCATTAAAAGAATTCACGGTAAAAATGCAAAATCATATGTCTGTCTATATGTTCACTGTGCTATGTTCATACTAAATTATTTTTATAAATCACAGAATAAACTTCTTCCAAGTACAATTTTGCGACTAGATAACAATTTGAAAAAAACTATAAGAAATTACAGCAATCTCGTAAACTTGCTGACTGAAACCAACAAGGAAGACGGCAGTGAGAGCGTAGAGTCTAGAGCGATGAATTCTCTGCATAAAGCTGTTCTAATGCAAACTTGCGTATGGGTACGTCATCATCATTAATTAGTCAATCAAATGCAACCCATCCAGCTTCATGTATGTTGTAATGAATCTATATTATTTCTCTATAGTTAAAAGACACGATGAATCTGCCAACAGACATAAACTGCTCATTAGCTAACGGACTCGATCATCAACTGAAATCCATCGTTCATAGAGTTTTAACCTGGTTTGCGACTGAAGACATGCTTGAAAGCAAGGGCCTGATGTATATCCAAATTGATATTGATTCAGAACAGAAATTCTGTGATTTGCTGAGCTGTACACTTAACCCTGTTTGCCCACACAACGATGGCCTGATCACTCAGGAAGAGTACACGTTCATTGTGTCTTCTATTAATCCCAATTGTACTTTAAACAGCTGCACTTGCAGCACAGCAGAAGGCCATGTTAATGGCACACCACCACCGACAAGTTGATATATAAACCTTTTAGAATATATATTGTATTACAGGTTGATGGTGATATTACTTTAATTAGTTTAAATTCAATAAAAGCACTTAATCATTATCAGTTGATAATAAATACTTCATCAGTTCAGTAAATATAACTTGACTCATTGCTATTTTTGTACAAAATTATGCAATATGTTTTTTTAATCATTATTTACGATATTGTCTACAACTATAATTATTGTTCAGCAGATCCACGGGGCTTTACGATCATATGATATCACTGCATGAGATAATATCAGATCCCATTTAAAAAAAAATATTATCATCATGCAGAATTATGATGCTATTGCAAAATACTCATGTTTATCACAGCCGACATGCGTGGGCTATCATATATAATTCAAAGGGATATACGTATGAATAAATCTGGAAGTTCACAAGGATTAATGAGGCGTAATGCCATTTTAACTGATCACTACATGCATTAAGTAAACAATGAATCTCATTATAATACCAGTTACCATGGTAGCCAAATAACACAAGTCTGGAATGCGAATTTACACCATAAACTTTGTATTTATTGTTGTGTCTCTCAAGGAAAAAAAAAATCGATTGATGTTTTTGTGCACTGAATGATTATATAATGTCATCATAATGTATCTATTTATGGTACACTCATAATTTATTGAATTAAAGGCCCATTGCACCACTTATCCTTCTCCGCTTCAATGAAAATTCATACTTGTCAAGTGTGGGAGGGTACATAAACATGTCATTACACATGTGTTTATATGATTAGTTATATCACTCATTGGTATAAGCCTATTGTATATTCAATTAAATAACATTTTTTGGCATATCTTAGAAGGAATTAATGACCTTGGATTGCAACTCTAATTTATAATTAGCCACTAGCTATAGACTGTATGGATGCCACATGCTCTAATGACAACAGTTTGTGTAAAAGGTGTGTCAATACTATTCTACCAAAATGGTTAGAGGCAAATTTTTCCTGGAAAAATCAGGCAATTAAACACTTTGGAAGCACTTAAAACGAGGTCATTCCAGAAATCACAGTAATGAATTGTTTCAATGATCCTTAAGGACTTCTGGATGCATGGGGCATAGATGATATCATAATTATTCAATACACGAATACATTTTCCCCCTCTACCATTGAGTATAGCTTAACAATCATGGACTTGAATTAGTGACATACCATTCTGATTCGCTCACATTTTGAAACTGACTTATGTGAATGGCGATAAAATATGTAAAACTTTCAAAATTTTGTATACTACCAGGCATCATGTTGCCAGGTGGAAGTGGTTTTCCCTTTGATCTGGGCAACACATTGATAGTCTAGCTCTAGTCTTTTCTCTCTGTGTGCAACATGTTGCCTATAGTGTTGGGCCAAAGTTGTATAGTCTACGACATTCATTGAATACTTATACTCATCTGGCATGGGTGCATATATCGTGGGAGGGCACGTGGCAGCGGCTACGTTACACACATGCAAACATACACGTCACAATGTATATGGGTACACTAATATTATCATAGAAGCCTTACAGATCAAAGGCATCACGCATGTAGAACATATACATAGCCCCATGGGATTATATGGATATTAACAAACAGTGATAGTATATATTATATATATATAGATATATATAGTATGTATTACGCAGACTAATACTATTGTACCAGTGTGTGAAGTTATAGCCATTGAGTCTACAAACGGTGTCTCCACGCACCTCATTGCATCTCAATACTAATCATAATAGTAATGTGGAACTAAATGACAAAAGTTTATTTTTCCCCCAGGATATTGCGGCGGAGTGCATGACAAAATAAAACAAAGCCAACAATAACACAACAATTATAATAATAATTATAATAGCTGACGTCATTGATATTATTGCCTTTGTGGATAAGCCACACCCTTACAATGACCATGGAGCATGGCTTCAATAAATTTCACATGCAAGCATGAGACAATACTGACATACTCTTTACTGACTGTTAATGCTTGAAAATTACCAATTTCTTACAAAAAATGACACTGATCGATACAAAACAAATGGGGAAAGGCAAAAAAAACGGGAAAAAAAAACAAGAAAAAAAATGGTAAAATTTTGTGAAGATCGCTAAAGCAGTATACTTTCTGTACAAAATTGTGACGAGAAAAGTCATGGATGCGTATAATAAATTAAAAGAATCAAATAATTTATATTAAAATCAATAATGATCAAATTAAATACTATATACTCCTTTTAATAATAATAATATTAATAATAATAATAATTATCTTCAACTATGAGAAGACTGAGGCGAAAAAAATTTGCACAGGAAAAAAAAGTCTTTTAAGATTTGCGGTCCTAAAAGAAAAAAAAAAGCATACACTGAAAGAGGAAAAATCATAAGAATTTTGTTGCTACTAAAACATTGAACACACTAAATAAGTTTAAGTAAACTGAAACCTAACCACTACGTACACGTACATCATTTGACTATTAACCCATCGAATTGACTAGTAACCACAGCATCACATACTACCTCTAACCCTGACCCGAACCTTGAACAACACAAATGCGTAACATCCTAAAGCAAAACACAGCTGTCTGTAAAATATGTACGTATACACAATCTTATATGTATATAGTGAAACCAGTGTTACATAGAAAACTACTGTTTTCCTCTCTCCAATATCAAGATGAATGACGACTATGGTCTAGACATTAATACTTTAATTCTAATTTAATTCTACCAGAACCAACAAACAAACAAAAGGAAGGGGAAGGGTACTACTAACTAAATGAGCCTAAACAGTACAAGTATTCATGTAAAGCAGCAAAAAAATGTAAAGAATCCAAACAAAATAATGGCAATGAATAGTCATACATCACACCAATAAACACTGAAAGCACCCATCCAAATAATGCAGGTATAACCATAATGAAACAAGCAATAAGAGGTCACACACGATAACGTTAAGTGCATTATACCTTATACATGGACGACTGACCTTTTTATTAGAGCTACCAGTCACTGTAGTGGGATTGGTATTAGGTGTACTGGCAGATTCATTGTCCGTTGGGACCCCCTCTTCCTCCTGTCTCTTCTCGTAGTGTTCAAAGTCATCAAATATGGATGTAGTGTGACTAAATGAATGTACGACCTTCATCACCATTTTACCCTTGTCCACAGGAACTTCCTGAGTGTCTCTGGAGTTCGTCACTGGCTTATTTTCATTGTTTTCAAGACGAATGTGCCTCAATTGGCCGTTCGGAACATCTTTCACGTAAATCCACTTAATGTCGAACTTCCCTTTCCACTTGTCTTGTGTCCATATTCCTGTGTCGTTTCCCAGATCTACTTCAGACATCATCTTTGCAACACCACAGAAATGTCCGCTGCCATTAACGCTAAAGAACAAATACACACTACCACCTTTGGCTCTTTGCTCTTTAAAAGCCATGTCCAGTCTTCGGTTCCCATGCTCAGTGCTACACCAGACGTTGTACTTGATAGATCTGTGAACGTCATCTTCAGCATAACTCTTGATAACGAAATACCGAGCATTGCTCAGGTTCAAATTCATTTCTGAGGGGTTGTACGAGTTTTCTGACTTCAGTTTACTGACAACATCGATCATCTTTTTGGGCGATCCGGCATCAGTCTTGGACGTCGATCTCTTGGGTCCATTTCCATTGACACTATTATGATTACCAGAACTAGTCACAGCTGAAGAGGACTGCGGGGGATGTCCCCCTGATTGGTGTCCACTACCCCGAGTGTTTCCTTGATTGGATCGCGTTTGGTGTCCACTAGAGTGTGATGGTTGCCTCTTCGATGGTTCTTCCTTGGGTTGCGGAGCAGGTTTGGGTGGAGGTGGCTTGGGTTTAGCTGGTTGACTAGCTATCGCAGCCCAACTCTTAGGCTTGGTGTCCTGTGGTGGTTCGTTGGGGATGGTCGGAGCAGTAGTGGTCTCAACAGTAGGGATCACCTGAGCCGACGGTGTCCCACTGGATCCTGTATTGCTGTTTATTGCAGTAGTACCTCCTCCTCCGATCAATTGAGACCCACTAGTCCCCCCACCTATAGGCAACATAGAACCATTGAGTGTCAGACTATTGAACGTCTGCTCGATGCTCGAAACAGGCTCCAGTGTACTCGGAATCGAAGCCTCCGTAGACCCCACACCAAGGTTAATACCACCACTCGGAATCTGCTGTTGGTCCATTGCAACTGGGCTCAGTAGCCAGTTATTGTTCATCATTAAAGGGTCTGCTTGCCCCCATACGTCTGTGCTAGCTGGAAAGAAGAATTGATTAGGTGCGGTTAATACATTGGGACCTGTGAATCCAAACCCTCCCATTAACGAAGGGTCAAAGGTCGTGGGAGTCCAGGAACCGTCTGCAGTAGCCGTGGCAACAGAGGGGAACGCGGAGTATCCGGCGACGCCTATCCCACCGAGGGTCTGATGAGTGGGATTATTGTTGTAAGTTAAAGGGTCCTGAGATATTCCACCACTCCCGGTTCCAAAGTTAAGAACTGATGCATTTGAAACATTGACAGTTGAAGTAGTGATACCAGTAGTTGAGGCTCCTATAGCAATGGTACTTTGTTCATTCTTCAACAGGAAAATGATTACGCAGAACATATTACATAGGGAAAAGAGGGAAGGGAGGGGGGGGGGAGGGGGGAGAGAGAAAGAGATTAGTAATACAGAACATGTACTGTACATGTAAATACATTGAGAACGATATTACAATATATAATACATGTACATGTAGCACATGTAAGAGTGCTTCAATAGGATCAGGAAATACATAAGGGTTAAGGGGGGCTGGGGGGGGGGAGGGGAGGGAAGAAAAAAGATTATTAATTTATTACAATTATGAAATCATAATACAATAATAACATCACTATAATTTTTATTTACACTGTATAGTATACAGTACAAATGTACAACATTGCCGAGTTAAAAAAAAATTACGCAAAATTTCGCCACAAAGGCTTCTATGTACTTCAGCAATGTATTTACATACAACTTCAGTTCCACATATCATCAACAAGTCCCTTCGCTGGGGGGGGGCTGTATAAACAGCTGGTATTCAATGACGGTCTGGACATGGTGAATTACTATAACACATTCATTGTGTCCACTTCAAAGGGACCATACAAATAGTGATACTTCACATACCAACCATAGTGGAAATAATTTACAATAGTCTAGAATAATGGAACAATCGAACAGGAGATAGTTTGTCAGTGTAGGGAGAAAAGCAGGGTTGTAGGTGGGAGGATTACAACTATTCAATATATTTAAAGGTACAGCAAACAAATAATTATCAATTAAAAATCACTCATTTAAATAATTTCCGTTTTCAAAACACATTTAGGATATATGTACATGCATGTACTTGTAGGCTTCGCGATTCCAAGAACACAAGGCTTCACATCCACCTTTATCACGTAGTGTGTACCTGTGTACAACAATAGTCCAGTCTGGAGGGAAGCCCATGGATTAGATTCAATAATAAAGCAATCAATGGAAGTAACAATAGGGGATGTAGTATGTAATGGCAATAAAAAAAACAATAACAGGGGACAAGGGGTATCAAAGGGTGCCTTTTCCATTCAACAAAGAATAATAACAGGGACTCTAGAATTTCCCCCTCCTGTTCTCACACAGATTGAACTGTTCTATGATATCATAGGGTAGTATTTTATATCTGGATTTAATGGATGTACAGTACAACATTATTTTGTTAATAATGATTGGTTGCCATTGCAATTGTACTGTTGTGCAGAATGTACATGTACATGCATGGATTGGCAAACTCATATTATTACCAAATGTTAATTTCGTACTGAACTTAACATGTAATAAGAATGGAAGAGTCCTTTCTACAAAGCTATTTTACAGACTGTGTGATATACTGTATAATTGTATGCTGCAGCCTTTACTACAATGTATGTACATGTAGTTAGGACTGTTTAGTACAATAGGACTCAATAGCTAAAGAATTAGAACAGCTGTATACACAGTGGCTGTGATTATATAGCTTAATAGTGCAGTCAGTGTACATGATGCTACCTGAGGAGGGCCAGGGTATACTGTACATGTTTATAGTATATTTAACTAATGATGAAAGAAAGATCAGTAGTGTGTTTGCAAGCTTACAACTAATAAGTAACAACATTTGTTTACATGCACATACATACAATACAATCAGTTCTAAAATTTGGATCAGAAGGTTACATGTAACACGTACAAACAGTTCATGTACTGTACTTACCCACACACAGATTCTCTACTTCCAAAATAAACAAACAGAAATATACAAATAAACTATTTTCACACACTAAACGAGATAATTATGGAAATTACTGCAGTGAACAATGGGGAAACGAGTACGTGACCAGCAGCAATGTGGTACCTAAACCCACTCCTACTAACCTAACTTCCTAACATCCTATTTAACCAATCGTCTTCAACCCTTCCCGATTAATTATCAATGGTTAATTCCAAAATACATTACCGTACATGTATATACAGGCATAATACAGCGTGTTAATGTAATTAAGGCCGTATTCCACAGACGAGAATTTAAAAATTAGTTGAGTTGATCTGTATGGTAGTGCTTACTTCCCATTTAGTTAAGAAATAATTTCTAACTGACTAATTCTAATCAAATAAGTCGATTGGGAAAAATATTACATAAGAGGGCTGTGCAGAGAGAGAGGATGAGGATGAAACTTCCCTTAAAGCGTAAATAATGGATTAAAGCATATGTCGAGGGATTGGAAACTCTGGTCTCAAGGAAGTTGTACCTTATGCAATTTAATTGTGTCCCTTTGTTTTTCGGCTGCTGTTTACTTATTCCGTAATATCCTGTACACTTACAGCCGTATATGTAGTAAATATTCTTTCGCTCACTATATGTACATGTACAAACTCTGAATTCCTACTCTTATACATTGCGCAAGTTAAAAGCTCCCAATCTTCCCTTTGTACTCCAATAACTATTACATGTACAGTGTAGTTTATATCAATTGTGGTGGAAATGAAATACACATGTACATGTACACCCATTTATGGTAAATAGTAATCTATTAAACTAGCAAACTCAAAAAATGCCATACATGTACATGTACTACTGTTCTAAAATATGTACATGTAATATTTACTACATTAATTTTGTAATACCCAATGTCTGTTGTTGTTTTTTTTAAACTTATGATAAACAAAAGGAGCGCATTTCCTATAGGCTATGGAGACGCTGTACATGTACATTGAGTATTGTACGAAATTCTTGTTGCATAATAAAAACAAAGGAAACTCGAGTACTATTGAAGTGATTTGGCAATTCGAAGAATGTGAGTAGAAGGGAATCGTTATACAAAGAATTAAATCACATTTTGAAAACAAAAACTACATACAAATCAAAGGCTACAAGAAATGGAGGACAGGTTAATTAGTATATTTCATGTTGCATGAAATAAAGATCAAAGGAAATTAAAATGTTGCATGAAGTTGAGCATCAGCCAACTTCATGCAACATTTGGGTTTCCTTTGATCTTTTTTGCATGCAACAATGTTGCAGAATGTTGCATGCAACAATGTTGCATCGTGTATGATAGCCTTTAAGTATGTACATAAACCCACAACGGTGATAAAAAATTTTTGGTTCAATAATATTTTCATCATTCCACCTGATGAGGACAAATATGTACATGTACATGTACAGTGTAGTCACCAAACTGAAAATAAAGCAATCTACAGTATACATGTACAAAGCACTGTACCTAATATACATGTACTTCAACAGACATGTACGTGTACCTACCATGCATTGACCTTATTTACTGCAAATACACTTAAAATGCACCTACATGTACTTAACTTCGATAGACACATCGGTACACGAGCCCCATGTACATGTATTATTACGTGTACAGTACATGCATGTCTTACGGTAGTTCCATTTACTGTGAGGCCAGAAGTAGCGGAGGGAATACCACTGGTAACAGCTGCTTCCAACTTCCCTGTATCTGTGATAGGGAGGGGGACAGATATTCAAACACATGTACATACACTGTACGATAGGAACAGTGAAAAACTCCCATGTAGTGAAGCACATGTACAATCAAGTATGTTAACAAAGGCAAAGGAACAGCTGGAGCTATTAACATTATACAATGTGCGTAATACATAGTAGGAAGCAACCAGGACACATCCACATGGATTCCTTTAGCAATGGACCAAGATACGGGGTCACTATGGAAAACAACGAGCCTTACAAATATGCATGTACTGAGTAACAACATAGTAGTACAGAGCGGATAGGCATGGGTTCAGCCAAATTATGAAGATGAACAAAAACAAAAATGCATTTGATTATGGAAGTACATGGACATCCCTGGGACTGCAACAAACATAAATATCAATGATACAAGCCAAGAGAGGCTCAATAATGGCTGCTGTACATAATAACAGGAGGGAAATATTTCGATAGAATAGAAACAGATTAGATCATTCAAATAGATTCACACAGTGAAGACTTATGTATGTATGTATATGTACATGTATGTATGTACATGTACTGTGGTAAAGAATGTCTGTGGTATTCACTTGCATAATAACTACTACATACATGTATAAACGAGTTTAAACATTCTATGAATGCCACACAGCCTAAATCATGACAATTTCCCTTGGCTTATTGTTAATTTCATTAAAAAAAAAAAGGTGGGGAAAAAAATCAATTGAACAAGAATACCCGACTACATGCAATACATGTACATGTACAGTATGTACAATATACGTGTACACGTGTTGTACTGTATATGCTTACATACAGTACATGTACATGTAAATGTACAGTACTATACATAAGAAATTTAGATACTGTAACATGTGTACATGTAATGTGTATGTTTCGTGATGCATGCATGCTATTAATAGAATAATTTACCGGATTGTGTTGTTCCTTGAAGCTGAGATAGAAGCAGTTATAGTAGGATATCACCGGAAGGAAGGAAAGAAGGAAGAAAGGAGGGGTGGATAACATTGTCAGTGAAGAAAGTAACATAAAAAGAAAATAAAGGAAAAGAAAATAAATATATGTACGTACATGTACATGTAATATGCCCAGTTGTATTGATACATGTACATACATGTATGTATCTGTAATTGACTGTAACATTATATGTCACATGAACATAAACTGTATAATTATGCATATGTACATACATTTTACACACACAGACAGTGTGTGTAAAAACAGCATATGGAACAAGTGTACACAAAACAGTCTGTATAAACTGTTAATGTACACTTACAAATATAATACGCTTATTATCTCATGGTGCTTAAAAAAAAACCCAAATAAAACAGACCTCACAGATTTTACTCAACAAAACAATAGATTGTGCAACAGTTACAATGGCACACACAGTACAGTACAATACAGTACAATGCATTATCATCGTAAAGTTCAATTTATTCATAAAAAAAAATTGTTTCCGCAGAGGAGTTAACTATCCGTAACACACACACACACTACACACCAAGGTAGTCAAAATAAACAAACAGGACTGGGATGGATTATGACTAGCGTTGTATAGACAGTGAGTATAAGGATTTAATGAACTATATCATCATGATTTGCATGTAAAGTACACACGTTCAGTACTACAAACATACTACACACACTACATTACTAAATAAGCACAATGAAATATGATACTCCAATGAAAAATGCTGATCTGTCATTATTTTGCTAAACACAATTAATTTTAAGATTGCCGTAAGTGTAAACAATTAAAAATTGATATGTTTACATGTATAGCTGTATAGTACTGCAACTACCAGTTTACAGTAATGCGATTATTACGAATATTTTTCCCAAATTACGAATGCTTAACCCTGTGACCACCAGTGTAAAGTATACATTGTACATGTACATGTATGTGCATACGTGTATGTACATGTGTACACATGAAAGTAATTGAGAGGTGGGAACTGATACAAGTCAAGGATCGGGAACCTTCCGTAGCTCGATAATTGTTAATTTAAGGAAGAACAATGTTATTTTAGAATTAAACCAGAGGGGAATTTTTTTTCGAAATATACAACATGTAAATATACTGTGCATACATGTGCATGTGCATAAACAGTACGCGTGGGACATGAATTCCTGATTAATTACAAAACGATAATTTACATATACGTTTGTCCCATAAAGGTGTGAATAACTCAATAATGACTAGTTAAAGTGTCGGTAAACAATGGCTATGTTCGGGATGCCCTTTTAAATATTTATTTTACTACTAAAAAAAACTGCTGTAACAGGTAGTTAAAAATGTCAAAGGATTACCATAAACAGATGCAACAAAATACCTCTCAAGGGAAGTCAATAATTTAACAGCATTTGCCCTAACAAATGCCGAAATTGATCATACATGTAGATTGAATATCTGTACTTACATACATGTACATGTATTGCAGAAGAGCTGCACTATGAATGTACATGTATGAACATAGAATTTCAATGGCTAAAACAAATGTTGAAATCAATTATAATTATTTATGAAAAGGTTCTGATATGAAACATGTATAAACTTAGGGTTGCCAAAACAGGGACACTTTTGCTTCATGCCACTCACAAACAACATTGGCTGAGATGTGTGCATAATGGGCTGACAGCTGTAGTTCACTGGCTATGAACCTCACTGCCTGTGGGGGGGGTGTGGGCACCGCAAATAATGATCTCATAGCATCATACGATATGATGAAATGAAAACCACAAGTGCAGTGAATAATGAAAAGTTACCATTACACAAAACGTGGACATGTACTCAATACAAACAGTCTAATGGCTGCCATTCATGTAACTACTCTACTCAAGGAAGTAGAAGGCATACTATTAAATTCAGGGTAGATAACCTTAATCTTGGCATGGCAACCGAATTGTATCACACTGGAATGTACTGGGGATAATTAAATTACCCAATGCAAATGTTTAAGCCCCCTCAGTTCCATTATAAACACAGAATGTGGAGGAGAGTTCAGAAGGGGGCAAATAGGTGATGCATTACATTGGGTAGACCATTACACACATGGAATGAACAGTTATTGTGGGCGGGAAAATTATTAATTATTAACAGTGGTATACATCTTTTATTATGGTAGATTTCGCAACACTTTGTTTGTCACTGATATCATTTTCTTTTTTGGGAAAAAAAAAACAAAAAAAGAAAAGCAGATTCCTGCAACAAGATACATGTACGTAACTGTACATACTACGTACATGGATACAGTATACGTAATTATAAAGTGACCATTCCATGAGCACTTGCACGTACATGTATATTGTGAAACTGTTGGGATATACTATGTAGAATTCAACTGTTGGGATATTCGCCTACATGTCCAACTACGTAAGTCTTATTGCCCAACTCCCAGTAGTTACATTGCACAGGACCACATTTCTGTTGCGTAACACTTCTGTTGATACAGCAAAATGCATTAAAAAAAACACGAAACATATGTACATGAAACATATGTACATGTGTGTTGTGATTATTTCTGTCAAATGGACTTTTAATTATACAGTGGAACCTCCGATAATGAGAACTCCCTTTAATGAAAACCTCTGTATAATGAAAAGGATTTAAGGTCCCTTTACCAGTGAAAAAATGCTTAAGCAACCTCTCTTTAAAGAAAACCTCTGAGTAATGAAGTAATTTATTGGTCCCAAAAGTTTCATTATTCGGAGGTTCCACTGTACATGCATAAAGTAGTACATGTACATGTCACAATATCAAGTCCCGTTCACTCAGAACCCTTATAAAAAAGGAAAGATTATGCTAAGTTTGACAAATATGATTTAATAAGGGTGTGTTTTCTGAGAAAGACAGTAACTTTTTAAGTCACAATTTTTTTTTTCACTCGCATGGTTTTAAAAATGTAGATTGTGCATGTTTGTACCTTAAAAGGTGGTTTTGGTGAAACATTTCACAATACCAATGAATGAATTTACATTGGGTTCCTCTATCAGCACCCGCCCCCTTTGGCCCTGCAATTCATTTTTCTGAATGGTATTAACAGGTGATGGATAAACAAGGAATGAAAACATTTGCCATGTGAAATGAGAACACTTCAAAACAATAATTAATTCGAGCAGGAATTATCAATATACTGTTCTTTAATGTAAACAGTCATGAGCCGTTTTAATGAGTTCCAAAACATCAATTACTAACTGCGTCAAAATTATATCTTAAAGATACTGCACATGATACATGTAGCCCTTGCTTCCATTTACAAACCTGTTTCTTTCTTGAAATAGACAAACAAAATAAACCAACAAAAAAAAAAAGTTATATTCTGTTTCATTTTATACTTATTTGTTTGTAAATTTGAGTTGATTCTTTGATAACCTGTTCTTTTCAGAACAATCTTACATGTACATAATACATGTCAACTAATAGCAATTCTAACAATACGGAGCACAACTTTTAGAATCATAATACATGTACATGTATCTCTACATATACATCCACCATACATGTGGACAGACACTATAGTGCATGTACACATACTACATGTACATGTACATGTATATAATGCCCTTTATTTATGACATTTATTCATACATATACATGTATGTGTGTACTTTATACATGCACATGTACATGTAACAATAACTGCAGAATATGCTTTTACCGACTGACCTGTTGCTATGATACAAGTGATGCATACAGTATGTACAGTATGTTTGTCACACAACAAATTATAATGAGTAACCCCAAACAATAGCAGAAGTAAACAAGAAATAACAATTGGGTAATATACAATTCTATTGCACAACTTTTATTTATTTACAACTAACACCTCCGATAATGAAAAGTTATTTAATTATAAGAATAACTAAAAAAAAACACGCAAGCAAACATGATTAGTAAGTATCAATTATTAAAATACATTCGGCGGTAAAAAACTGCCATGGTAACATGGAAAGATTTGCGCAACATATCAATGGAGTGAGACTGAATAGAAATACTCGCACAAAAAATTTCTAAAGGAAACTTAAGACTTCGAGAACAACCAAAACCCCCATACATGTACATATACATGTACATGTATGTAGTGTTTTAAAGTTCCAATTGATATTGTTTGAAATTAGTTTTACTACACTTCAACAATAGCAAAGAGGTGGGTGTTGCTTCCCCAGACGAATACTATAGCAACCTGAAGTGGCAGGCAAAGTAACACACACATACACACACAGACAGACAATAACAATGATGTGACAAAAATCAATATCTACATGTAGAGGTAGTAAAAAATGTCTACATACATTTACTTGTTGTAAAGTGACGCTCTAAAAAAAATCCCATGAAAATAACACTACATTGAAATAACACTATATTGTGATATCCATTATAAAAACTATGACTTCAAATAATTTGTGTAAAAACCATTCAGCTCTTGAAATCATTTTAGCCTCACTACCTACAATTGAGTCAACTGCAGTGTCATTTTTGAACTATTGACAGACTGAACAACGTCTAGACATGCTGAATGGGCATATGGTTTGTACAACTAAACAGCTACAGTTGAAGGAGCAATGCCTGGCAACTGTATACAACAGCCAGACAATAACATAACAACCACAAAGTATGGAGACTATTAGATTAGAACAAATGAACTATTGCCCCATTAATTAACGGGTAATAACTACATGATACAAATCATAATCTCCCGGAATTTCCTAATTTCATTGCCATAGTTTAAACCACACCGGACAACACTATGGAAGTTATATCAACTTTTACAACACAAAGCGATCCTATCTATCAGTACTAGTTTGAATCATTAGCAACACACAACAATTCCGCGAGAAAAAAAAAAAATATTATCTAACATTAATAAATCAGCACATGGCTGTATGTCAATAGAGAACTTAACGAACCTGAAACATGACATCATAGTTGATGATTGAATGGGAACACATGCACATATGTACATGTACATGTATACATGTAAATGTACGGTAACTATATGTACATGTAGTTTCATGTGTACAGTAACTATAGTTTCAACACCTGCAAACAGTGTTCTCATCAGAATTTTATGCAATGGGGGTACCGGATATCAATTAGCAATTAATTATTTATGATGATCAAAGGCCAAATACTGATGGCATAAAACAGCCCCTTGTAATGGCTAAAACTAACATCATATTCCTAAGGAAGGAGAAGGGTGTTTACAAGTATAATGTACACATGTACATGACTATGTACAGGGGGTACTGTAATCTCCTATCCTCTTCCTTCTACTCTCTACTAACAACCTAACTGACGTGCATGCACGTACTTAATAGTACATGTATGTGTGAATGACTATTCCTTACTTCACGTTTAAATGACAAAAGGCCACACTTGAACACACACACACACACCACCATTCAACACCTTATGATCTGTCATTCATGCAATACAGTGATTAATTTCCAACGTTACATCACAATAGAACAACAGGACAAAAAGGAATAGGACACAGGCAAACATCACAATACCAATCACATTCCCTCCCTTCACGTCACGCTTTGGTTGATTACAAACAAACCGGAGGTGGCTAAAGAGAGTAACTTAATAAACACAAGGAATAGGGTTACATAGACTAGAAACACACAAACCATAATGCGTGGTTGTGAAAAAATCATAAAGTCAGGTAAACGGAACCTATGGCATTTTTTTTTGTGTGTGTGTAAACCAACCATACAAATAGCTATTCAATTAAGAAAGATTATAGGCCAGGCAAAGATTGGATGAATTGATAATTTGAAATACAATACCGATGGAACAGAAACTATGCTACTCCAAACTATGTTACTATTAATAGAAACCTACTGCATAATGATGCAATTTTATAACCAGTAATAGCTATTTAACCACCTCCCACCTCTATTTATAAAAAGGTCAAGGTTCAAATCTGACAAATTAATTAACTCCGTTAGTAAACAACAGATGGAGAGTCCAAAGTACAGTGAATTACCAATGATCAAAAAATACTGGGAATTGTATGTATTACTGTAAAACTGGTCAATCGGGTTAATCAAACCTGTTCTGATGATGACATGTCAGGCCAGAGATGGTGTTCTTGTGAAACTAAACGAGAAAAAAAAAAAACAAAAAAAAAAATTAAAAAATGTGCATAATTATACTTAACATTTACAGTTGTACGTACATGTACACAATACATGCACATTCAGTCGTATAAAGAAAAAAAAAATTGCATACTACTTACATGTACATGAATGTAGGATAAAAGTACATGTATGAATAAAATGCTAGAAATGGAATCCTACCTGTACTTCAACATGAAAGCACTAAAGTGCTAAAACCTTGCAATAATACCTGCTTGAATCTTTTAATGTCTGAAATAGTTTTCACACTATACTTACACTATTGTTTCACACAACAGAATGACCTACAATATATTTTTCAATCTTCCACACTATCACGATCACACACGCACACACACACACACACTCAACAATTGCAAGTAGACTCTACGAACTCAATAAAAATTGTTTTTTTTCACTGAACAAACTCACAAATAGATTCAATTGGCTAAGACAGGACACAGAATTGCAACAAGTGCTCAGACAAACAAGGGCCAGCTTTGGTGATGATCAAATTCAAAATTAGATATAACTACAAAGCTCCCGATAGCAGTCTGTCAAAGGACATTATCTGGTCAATTTAGGTATTTGTCAAATCAAATCGTCTCCTCGTGTAAGATCAAAATTATAATAAAGCATACAATTCGACCATCATGCAGTAAAATGTTCTGACAAGATTTGTTTCATTTTTTTTTACTACATGTGCTCAGGGGGAGTGGTCTTTAAAGATGGTGGCAAACAAAATTATTACAAAAAAAAAATCTTTGTTTGAATCTCAACAATCCTTTGATAATGGACAGTAAAGTTCTACCATCAAGACGATACAACACACTGACAAACTCGGCATTGACTATCAATAGACCACACCCACTTCAACATTAATTAACTGATGGCAAACAATGATAATGCAGTACTATCAAAACACCCAGCAAACCACGCCCATTAATACTGTACATGTACCTCCCACTACTGCTCTATATACTAACAGAGGCCATGAATATCATTTAAAGATATCGAACAGCTTAGTAGAAAAAAAAAATTAGGAAGAAATCAAACACAGTTATGGCCATTGTCTTTGCAAAACAAAAAAATTGATACAGCAGAAAGAGAGAAGGAACACAAGGCTGGCCAGACGAGGGGACAAAGGAACAATAATGAACATACTCTGGTCCGTATGTAAATCTGCTCATAAGGTAGTCGGTGTAACACCACTACTAGCTGGCCCTGTGTACAGTCCGCAAAAACTATCCCAATCAACTAATACTGCACATTAGCATATTGCTGAATGCATCAATCAGCCAAGAACACTTAATAATCCAAGAACACTTAATAATATTATATACCGTAATCCAGATAACGGTGCCTCCAGGTATCATTAATTTATACATGTACTTTGAGTGGACTATTAAAGGGGAAAACTTAGTGAAATTTTTGATGGCATATTGAGGAAACAGGAAGATAGGCAACAATAACAGTACATGTATATTAAAACACATGTTACACTTGTGATACATAAGTGTATCTTACAACACGGATGTCTACATAATGCCAAAACACATTTTTTCTAAACAGTCAGTCACGTGACTATACTATATATCCCCCCAGAAATTGGTTGCTATAGGTTTTAACCAACGTTAACACAGTCGTGGTGACATTTTACCTGGTTATTCGTTTTGAGACTCTTGAAGAATACTGGACAAGAGACTAAAAGCCTATGAGACTCGTTCCTCCTTCTTGATCCGCCAATCCACGTGCCGAAGGTCGTACCGTAATAGACCAAATTATTTCTTTCCCTCTAACGTATAATTAGAAAAAAAGCACAGTCAGCAGCTTTAGCTCAGCTCAGCACAACTTGGCTAAACACCGCTAAACACCTCAACTAAGACTACAAGTTCCCTATAGACTCAGCTAAGCAAAAGAAGCTACTAGTATGTTTTTTTTTAAGGCTCACTCCTTGATATTGTAAACAATATAGGGAAAGGAGGGGGGCAGGGCTTGATGGGTTTGACTGGCATATTCAGTGGGGGTTGGGTTACTTTTATTTTTCATAGTACTTTTTTTTTACAATAGATTAAGTGAAAGCTAAACCATGCCAGGCTCTGAGACAGGCACATTCAGTTTGATTGCCACAGCAACTTCCGACTTCTTACTGTGCACTATCAAAGTAATATGGCACATTTTGGTAGCCATCGTCAAAACCTTTCTTCCCGTACAACGGAAGGATGTAAAGAAGGAGATTGTACTGGTGACAGGCGGAGCCAGTGGCATTGGACGGCTTATGGCCATGAAGTTTGCAGAAATGGGAGCAACGGTATGATTTAGTTAAGTGGGTGTGGTTAGTACTACAATCTAATTAAGAGGTGTGGTTTTAGTAGGCTAGATTCACAACTATCTGGAAGAGAGAATTTTTAACCCAATAGAGTCTGGTAGGCCTGAATTTTTATCCCTGGAATACAGAACCTCAGTTTTAGGATTGCATGTGGTCAGATTTTAATTAAGTGGGTGTGGTCATTCATGCAGCATGTGGAAGTACTACTCCTTAGTATAGAGCGGTTACAATTACGTCACAAATGTGACCACGACCACACAAGAAATGCTACTCAGCATTGCAAGAGTAGGACGGTTGTACTAAAAGCAGCCTGTTCATTCTGCTAAATCTAGCGATATGGATTTTTCTTGCTGTATACCAAGCAATACCAAAAGGCTAACAACTTCAACTCACCATAAACCCGAGAACTTGGTTGCTACTCTTGTAAAGCTGGATTTTGTAGCTATCACGAAATTTTTTTGTTGAAAGCAGCAGCAGTTTTTAGAGATTATGTTTCTTCTATCTTTACCCAAGACTGAAACGGTATGCTTTCGTCAGGATCGTTTATTATTCGTGTATACAGGGCTGTAGAACTCAAGAAGTCAGACATTTTTTTTTGCCACACAAAGTGGGCGTGTCGAGCTTTGTGACGTCACATGCAACTGCTCTATATTTGTATAATTGAAGTAATGTAGCTATATCTATGTACATTTCCTTAATACTTTTATTTTCAATTTAATTACTTGATATTATTTGTCACTATTTGACCAGGTAATTATATGGGACATCAATGACCAGGCTAGTGAGGCTGTTGTCGAGGAGATTAAAGGGCGCGGCGGGAGTGCATCCAGTTACACTTGTGACCTCTGCGACAGCGATGACATATATCAGACAGCTGCAAGGGTTAGTAAAGGACACCATGATTCACATTCAGCTGGAACCAACTTCTTATTCATCTCTTTCCCTCCCTTCCTTTGGGGGGGGAGGGAGGGAGGGGGGGGGGGGGGGGGGAGGGGGGGGGGGGGGGG